>CM042394.1:1792500-1847500 GCA_023634145.1 Thymallus thymallus | reverse complement strand
CTGATGTTAAATTTGCAAGTTTGAGGAAAAGACAAAGCAGTACTTTGTGTTATCTTTTGTTGTATATAGTGTACAGTGTTGTCAAAGGGAGGTAGTTGGCGTCAATGTTGAAAATAAGATTCAAGCTATTTATTTTCCTACCCTTTGGGGACACAAGAATAGCAAATGTTGCCTTCCAGGGGAGCCATGTTTGAATTGAATTTCAGCCCTCTTTTCCTCACATACTGTATTTCCCTTCCTATTTTAATTAGTCTGGGTTGGTTCTCAAGGTGCTTGTTGAGGAATTTTTATCCTTTCTTGCAATGGAAGTTGCCTTGTCGTCAATACATTCAGGGGCCAAAACAGATGCTACATACCTACTGTAGAGTGAATTCACCCAAACCTACAGTAAAAAAGAAGTATCCCTCTACCAGTATTGCGTGAATGCACGGTATTGTAACTTCTTATAAAGTTTTGACTGTTTTAAACAAAACAGAAGGAATCAAGACTAATTTCCACTCTGACATTATTGCACATTGATTCGCTATTAGGACAGCTGATGCATAAAAAATTTGCAATATTACGGCTTCTGGTCATTTCACCTTTCTCGTTGTTGCCATTAGTGACGTTGACAATGTTTTACTGGTGAACTTTTCCTCAGCTTGTCACAAGCCTCGGCCCATCTCTAGACTAATTGTTTTATGTATTAGCATTGGTCGTACATGGTGTATAGCCTGGTCCCCTTCTGTAACTGTGCTGTGTCCAAATGTTCGATTCTTCTCTCCTTGTCAAGCTATACATACACTGTATATACAAAAGTATGTGGACACCCCTTCAAATAAGTAGATTTGGCTATTTCAGCCACACCCGTTGCTGAAAAGATGACACCTTTCCATCAAGTCAGCAGGTAAACTTTCTGCCTCGCTAAATCAGATCAAGCCCGAACTGTGCGATGTAGTAGGGAGTTGTAGTTTCCAACAGGCCAGTATTTTACATAGTTTAGTGTAGAAAACGTGGTAATTAACTACAATGCCCATAATCCATTGCGCGCATACTTGTCCGGTCTGTGTGGGAATGGAGACTGACAGTATAATGCCAATGGAGAGGGATAGAGAGCGGTTGCTTCACAAGGTATCTCTACCTGAAAATACATGAAATAAAATACATACACAACAACTGAAATACGTATTAAAGTAAAGTAATGTGAATAAATGATGGTTAAACAGTGATAAGCAGTCTTTCATTAGTGGTTTTATTCTGTGTTGTTACAGCATTCAACCCATATAATGCATTGCGCATTTAATGCAAAAGAAAATCTAAACCGAAATCGGAAACCGTGATTATTTTTATTATAATGAACTGAAACAACATAAACAGAACTGAAAGCACTAAATGACACATACACTGTATATACAAAAGTATGTGGACACCCCTTCAAATTAGTGGATTTGGCTATTTCAGCCACACACGTTCCTGACAGGTGTATAAAATCTAGCGCTCAGCCATGCAATCTCCATAGACAAATATTGGCAGTAGAATGGCCTTACTGAAGAGCACACAGAACAGGACTGCCTAGTTCTGAAGCGTGTAGCGTTAAAAATTGTCTGTCCTCAGTTGCAACACTCACTACCGACTTCCAAACTGCTTGTGGAGGCAACGTCAGCACAATAACTGTTTGTCGGGAGCTTCATGAAATGGCTTTCCATGGCCGAGCAGCCGCACACAAGCCTAAGATCACTATGCGCAATGCCAAGCATCGGCTGGAGTGGTGTAAAGCTCTCCACCATTGGACTCTGGAGCAGTGGAAACGTGTTCTCTGGAGTGAGGAATCACCCTTCACGATCTGGCATTCCAACGGATTAATCTGGGTTTGGCAGATGCCAGGAGGAGGTGGAGGAGGAATAATGGTCTGGGGCTGATTTTCATGGTTCGGGCTAGTGGAGGGAAATCTTAATGCTACAGCATACAATGACATTCTAGATGATACTTTGTGGCAACAGTTTGGGGAAGGCCCTTTCCTGTTTCAGCATGACAATGCCCCCGTGCACAAAGCAAGGTCCATACAGAAATGGTTTGTCGAGATTGGTGTGGAAGAACTTGACTGGCCTGCACAGAGCCCTGACCTCAACCCCATCGAACACCTTTGGGGTGAATTGGAAGCAGACTGCGAGCCAGGCCTAATCGCCCAACATCACTGCCCGACCTCACTAATGCTCTTATAGCTGAATGGAAGCAAGTCCCAGCAGCAATGTTCCAACATCTAGTGGAAAGCCTTCCCATAATAGTGGAGGCTGTTATAGCAGCAAAGGGGGGACCAACTCCATATTAATGTTTGAACATCTAGTGTAAAGAGTAGAGGCTGTTATAGCAGCAAAGGGGGGACCAACTCCATATTAATTCCCATGAGATATTCGTCGAGCAGGTGTCCACATACTTTTGGTCATGTAGTGTACATCCTGGTACGACAAGGAAGGAACTTTCAGAATGCTTGTTCTATAGCTTTCATTGAGTTTTTTTTATTTTATTTATCAGGGTTTTTGGTTTAAATGTATTCGTTTGCTGTTAAAATGTATTTGAATGTCATGATCTTTCTTTCATTGTGCAAAACAGGAGGGACGTACACAATCTGTAACGTGTACCAAGTTCTGTCACAGAAAATAAAGTTTTAAAACCTGTCTTGTTTTCAGGGAAATCAGCAGAGTTGTTATTGGTGTGTTCATGGTTGTGTATGATGTTAGATTTGGTAAAAATATATATTTCTGATTAACAGTAAGTTGGCTTCCCCTTCTGGTACATTTAGCTGATACTGTATTGACAAACGCTTAAGATACATATTACTGTATTCCTGTACAGGATTGAGGTTGAAGTAAAAAATGTTTAGACCTTTACAATTTGAAAACAAATAAAGGATAGATTAAAATGTCCTTTAAAAGTCTGTGTGTGTCAAGTCAACAAGAAGAGATTCATTAAACAGGGCAATCTGCAGTTCAAACAATAACAAAGCAGCCACCCTTTTTTTGGTAAACAGCTTAGGGATGGGGTTTGAGAAACGCAACGACTTATATTGTTTACATGTGTCCTGATGGGGTTAGACCAGAAGAGAACGACTGCCCCCTCACATTGAGGATTTCAAGTTGAAGGCCAACCAAGCCATTTTTATATCCTATATCCAAGATGGCGTAACAGTGTAGACGTGTTTTTTTGTTGTTGTCCCGTCTAAATAGTTTGTAGTAGTTTGTAATTTGTCTTTACATACATTTTTATTTGTTCCCGATTTACCCCTCCTGCAAGCCACCTTACCCAACGTGATACGGATCAAATATCGGATCAAATATCCGTGCTTTTCCACTATTTAACTGAACCGCAGTCAAAAGTTAGCCTGCTAGCTAGCTTGCTAACCAGCCATCGCTAACCACTGCTAGCGGTCCTCACCACCGCTCTGGCTGCTCAGACAGCTTTCAGTTCGGACAACATTGGCCAGTCTGCTCAGCGCGCTACCAACCCAGCGCTTATCGGACTGCGTTCCCTTCCACTTCACCGGATTTCCACTGAAATTACAGGACTACCACACCGGATCATCACAGCTAGCTAGCTGCATTCGAGTGACCAACGTTTATAGCTAACCTCCATTGTTTACGCGCTACCAATGCTAGCGTGAGCTAGGCTCATCTCCCGGACATCCGACGTGTGCTAGCTACTCTCCCGGGCTCCAGTACCTTGTCAACCTACCTGGACCTTCTACTGTCGACACGGAACCCCACCGAGCCACCGTGACTGGTCTGCCGACTTAATTGTCCGACGTGGTCTCAACAGGGTTCTCCTCTGCGACGTCGCCGAAGATTCATCTGCTAGCTCCGGCCTGCTAGCTCCGGCCTGCTAGCCCCGGCCTGCTAATACTCTGAACGCCGTGCCCATTGAACTGATCCCCGGCTCACCACTTTGCTATTCATCGGATCCTATGATTGCTGAGCTTCACAGCTGATGCCTGCAGGACTGTTTGGTTATATGGTATTTCTTTCTGTTTAACCATCAGGCCTCAGGTCCTGTGTGTAGTACATCACTTTTTCTAACTGACCCTCTATGTCCATTCATCTCCATTACCCGTCGTTGTCTTAGCTCTCTTAATTAACTGTTATCTTTTATTTTATTTTTTGCCCCTTTCTTATTTCAATATGCCTTGTCTTTTGCTGTTCAGGCTAGCTATTATTGTTTTATTTCACTGTAGAGCCCCCAGTCCTGCTCAACTGGCCTCTGATAGCTCCTTTGTTCCTCCCCCCACACATGCGGAGACCTCACCTGGCTTAACTGGTGTCTCCAGAGATGCAACCTCTCTCTTCATTACCCAACGCCTAGGTTTACCTCCACTGAACTCACATCCTACCATACCCTTGTCTGTACATTATGCCCTCAACCTATTCCACCACGCCCAGAAATCTGCTCCTTTTATTCTATGTAGCCAACGTACTAGACGTCCAGTTCTGAAAGCCCTCAGCCGAATATTGATTCTATTACTCCTCTGTTCCTCTGGTGATGTAGAGGTAAACCCAGGTCCTATAACCCCCAGTACTACACCTATTCCCCAGGCGCTCTCATTTGGTGATTTCTGTAACCGTAAAAGCCTTGGTTTCATGCATGTTAACATTAGAAGCCTCCTCCCTAAGTTTGATTTATTCACTGCTTTAGCACACTCCGCCAACCCGGATGTCCTAGCTGTGTCAGAATCCTGGCTTAGGAAGGCTACCAAAAATTCGGAAATTTCCATCCCCAACTACAACATTTCCCGTCAAGATAGAACTGCCAAAGGTGGCGGTGTTGCAATCTACTGCAGAGATAACCTGCAGAGTTCTGTCATACTGTCCAGGTCTGTGCCCAAACAGTTTGAGCTTCTACTCTTAAAAATCCACCTTTCCAGAAATAAGTCTCTCACTGTTGCCGCCTGTTACAGACCCCCCTCAGCCCCCAGCTGTGCCCTGGACTCCATATGTGAATTGATTGCCCCCCATCTATCTTCAGAGTTTGTACTGTTAGGTGACTTAAACTGGGATATGCTTAACACCCCGGCTGTTCTTCAATCTAAGATAGATGCCCTCAATCTCACACAAATTATCAAGGAACCCACCAGGTACAACCCAAAATCCGTAAACATGGGTACCATTATTGATATCATTCTGATTAACTTGCCCTCCAAATACACCTCCTCTGTTTTCAACCAGGATCTCAGCGATCACTGCCTCATCGCCTGCGTTCGCAATGGGTCAGCGGTCAAACGACCACCCCTTATCACTGTCAAACGCTCCCTAAAATACTTTTGCGAGCAGGCCTTTCTATTAGATCTGGCCCAGGTATCCTGGAAGGATATTGACCTCATCCCGTCAGTAGAGGACGCCTGGTTGTTCTTTAAAAGTGCTTTCCTCACCATCCTAAATAAGCATGCCCCTTTCAAAAAACGTAGAACTAAGAATAGATATAGCCCTTGGTTCACCCCAGACTTGACTGCACTAGACCAACACAAAAACATCCTGTGGCGCACTGCATTAGCATCGAACAGCCCCCGCGATATGCAGCTATTCAGGGAAGTCAGGAACAAGTACACACAGTCAGTTAGAAAAGCAAAGGCCAGCTTTTTCAAACAGAAATTTGCTTCCTGTAGCACTAACTCCAAAAAGTTCTGGGACACTGTTAAGTCCATGGAGAATAAGAGCACCTCCTCCCAGTTGCCCACTGCATTGAGGCTCGGAAACACTGTTACCACCGATAAATCCACGATTATCGAAAATTTCAATAAGCATTTTCCTACGGCTGGCCATGCTTTCCACCTGGCTACCCCTACCCCGGCCAACAGCTCTGTACCCTCGGCAGCTACTTGCCCAAGCCCCCCCCCCGCTTCTCCTTCACCCAAATCCAGACGGCTGATGTTCTGAAAGAGCTGCTAAGTCTGGACCCCTACAAATCTGCTGCGCTAGATAATCTGGACCCTCTCTTTCTGAAATTATCAGCCAAAATTGTTGCAACACCTATCACTAGCCTGTTCAACCTCTCTTTCGTATCGTCTGAGATCCCTAGAGATTGGAAAGCTGCCGCGGTCATCCCCCTCTTCAAAGGAGGAGACACTCTAGACCCAAGCTGTTATAGACCAATATCCATCCTGCCCTGCCTTTCTAAAGTTTTCGAAAGCCAATTTAACAAACAGATAACTGACCACTTCGAATCCCACCGTACCTTCTCTGCTATGCAATCTGGTTTCCGAGCTGGTCATGGGTGCACCTCAGCTACGCTCAAGGTACTGAACGATATCATCACCGCCATCGATAAAAGACAGTACTGTGCAGCCGTTTTCATCGACCTGGCCAAGGCTTTCGACTCTGTCAATCACCGCATTCTTATTGGCAGACTCAATAGCCTTGGTTTCTCAAGTTACTGCCTTGCCTGGTTCTCTAACTACTTTGCAGACAGAGTTCAGTGTGTCAAATCGGAGGGCCTATTGTCCGATCCTCTGGCAGTCTCTATGGGGGTGCCACAGGGTTCAATTCTTGGGCCAACCCTTTTATCTATATACATCAACGATGTCGCTCTCGCTGCTGGTGACTCTCTGATTCATCTCTATGCAGATGACACCATTCTGTATACATCTGGCCCCTCTTTGGATACTGTGTTTACTAACCTTCAATCAAGCTTCAATGCCATACAACACTCCTTCCGTGGCCTCCAACTGCTCTTAAACGCTAGTAAAACTAAGTGCATGTTTTTCTATCGTACGCTGCCAGCACCCGCCCACCAGACTATCATCACTACTCTCGACGGATCCGAATTAGAATACGTGGACACCTACAAATACCTAGGCATCTGGTTAGACTATAAACTCAACTTCCAGACTCACATCAACCATCTCCAATCCAAAATTAAATCCAGAATTGGCTTCCTATTTCGCAACAAAGCCTCCTTCACTCATGCTGCCAAACATGCCCTTGTAAAACTGACTATCCTACCGATCCTTGATTTCGGCGATGTCATTTACAAACTAGCCTCCAACACTCTACTTAGCAAATTGGATGTAGTCTATCACAGTGCCATCCGTTTTGTCACCAAAGCCCCATACACTACCCACCACTGCGACCTGTATGCTCTCGTTGGCTGGCCTTCATTATATATTCGTCGCCAAACCCACTGGCTCCAGGTCATCTACAAGTCTTTGTTAGGTAAATCCCCGCCCTATCTCAGCTCACTGGTCACTATAGCAACACCCACCCGTAGCATGCGCTCCAGCAGGTATATCTCACTGGTCACCCCCAAAGCCAACACCTCCTTTGGCCGCCATTCCTTCCAGTTCGCTGCTGCCAATGACTGGAACGAATTGCAAAAATCATTGAAGCTAGAGGTTCCTATCTCCCTCAATAACTTTAAGCATCAGTTGTCAAAGCTACTTATCGATCACTGCACCTGTATATAGTCCACACTACTACCTCATCCCCATATTTATGCATTTATCTGTAATTAAACCCTATACTAAGGACTGTATTTTAAGGGAATTAGTATTATTACCCTAAATTATATCATACACACATTTAGCTGTTCTTGCCCTTTGTCATTTACCTGTACAGTTAATGTAACCATGCAAATATTCACTTACCTGTACAGTTAATTTAACCATGCAAATATTCATTTACCTGTACATTTAACCAGACTGCAGTAGAATTGAAACTGACAGGCTATGATAAGCAGTGATGAGTTTAAAGCCTGTGATAAAACAATGTTTGCTGTGGTAAACTGCATCTAACAGCTTTAATGAAGTGGCAGCTGCATTCATATACAGTACGTAGCTGATGTCGCCATAGTCATAGTGCATTTCTATAGAAGAAGCCCAGTTTTATTCTCAGATTCCTGGTTAACTAGTCTATATGTTTGTTAGAAGACAACTTATTGTGACTTTACGTACTTTCAATGAAAATATTCAGGTTTAGTCCAGGCTGTAGTCCCATAGGGCGGCGCACAATTGGCTCAGTGTCATCCGGGTTTGGCCGGTGTAGGCATATCAAATGCCCATATCAATTTGGACACCATCAAGGTACAGATTCTTAAATCTTTAGAGCAATTGTGCGCTCTAGAAACAACACATTCAATTCTAATTTAAGGTAATTTAGTTTTTTGTAAGACAATTCAATAATTACGTAGGTCAGATAGAGCCTGGTCCACAGGAGGCTATAGAGGACACCAACAATTATTCACAGACAAACCAATATCATTAATGTAGATAGTACAAAGTACTAGGACCCAGAATAGACCCTTGCGGAACACCTTTTGTTATATTAAGAATAACTCTCAACCCTGCATTAATTCTCCTCAGTTCCTCCAGCTGGCTCTCACTAATTTACACTCTGTTGTCCAAGCCTGAAATAGTAGGAACATTATCAACAATAAGCCTAAACATTGTTATTAAACACATGATTTACCACAATGCATGAAGCTTATCTTACCTGTATTTTCGGCAGAGTAATGTCTCAAGTGTATGTAAAACTAACAATGACTCAAAGTGAAGAATTAAGACATTTACCTGGAGCTAACTCCGCAGATAGCACTACTGGGTGATTTGAAAAGTCATAGTCAATCGATCAATAATATATTAAAACTCTTAGCTTTAATTTAATATCTGTAGAGAACTATGAGAATAGAAAGGTTCAGCACTTTTGTGAAGCATCACAGCACAGTTGAATAATATACAATGCATTCGGAAAATATTCAGACCCCTTGACTTTTCCCACGTTTTGTTACGTTACAGCCTTATTCCAAAATGTATCAAATAAAGGTTTTCCTCATCAATCTACACAAAATACCCCATAATGACAAAGTGAAAACAACTTTTTAGATTTTTTTGCAAAACAAAATAATAGACCCTTTGCTATGAGACTCGAAATTGAGCTAAGGTGCATCCTGTTTGTATTGATAATTCTTGAGATGTTTCTACAACTTGATTGGAGTCCACCTGTGGTAAATTCAATTGATTGGACATGATTTGGAAAGGCACACTCCTGTCTATTGTTAAGGTCGCGTCAATTCAAATCTGGTATTGGAACAAAAGGATTACTACGCCGTTTAAATCATCTATGTATTTTATTCTAGCAAACCCTTAAATGGTAAATATGAAGTTCGTATATACAGGCTCACTGTGACACCACGCAGGGCAAACAGCAAGCAGGGCATGGGAAAAGAGAGCGCCCCTATCCTTTGTTCTTCCTTAAATACTCAGACAGAATCGTTTCCGCTCCTTGCTGACCTGTCGGAGTAGAGGCTGAGTGTGGTTTAAACTTACTCAGCCTATCGTTGGCGTGCAGGCTGGTCCCAGCAGTTGTCCTCTCAGTAGATGTCCTGGTTTCATGTTACACCAAAATACAGTTCTATCGAGAAACCCCCCAGCTAGCACATTCTTTCCACATAGCTCCCCCACACCCAAACCTACAGCAGTTCTAAAGATCTATGATCACACAATACATTCAGTTAATAACTCTTGTTGTAGATTAACATATTAATATTAATATTAATAAGCTAAACATGTATCAGCCCTTACACTATATAAGTTCTCACAGTTGACAATGCATTTCGGAGCAAAAACCATGCCATGAGGTCGAAGGAATTGTCCATAGAGCTCCGAGACAGGACTGTGTCGAGGCACAGATCTGGGGAAGGGTACCAAACAATTTCTGCAGCATTGAAGGTCCCTAAGTGGCCTCCGTCATTCTTAATTGGAAGAAGTTTGGAAGCACAAAGACTCTTCTTAGAGCTGGCCTCCCGGCCAAACTGAGCAATCGGGGGGAGAAGGGCCTTGGTCAGGGAGGTGACTAAGAACCCGATGGTCACTCTGACAGAGCTCTAGAGTTCCTCTGTGGAGATGGGAGAACCTTCAAGAAGGACAACCATCTCTGCAGCACTCTACCAATCAGGCCTTTATGGTAGAGTGGCCAGACGGAAGCCACTCCTCAGTAAAAGGCACGACAGCCCACTTGGAGTTTGCCAAAAGGCACTGAAAGACTCTCAGACCATGAGAAACAAGATTCTCTGGTCTGATGAAACCAAGATTGAACTCTTTGGCCTGAATGCCAAATGTCACGTCTGGAGGAAACCTTGCACCATCCTTACAATGGTTACAAGAATTGCATTTGGCGAAAGGCCCGGCACACGCTTACTCAGGCTGACTGGCTCTCGTTCAGGCAAATGAGAAATAAGTGCACTCAGGCTATCCGGCAGGCCAAAGTTAGTTACTTTAAGGTAAAGTTCTCTCTCTGTGGGTCTAACCCCAGGACATTTTGGAAAACGGTTAAAGACCTTGAGAATAAACCCACCTCATCACAGCTGCCCATGTCCCTTAAAGTTGATGATGTGGTTGTTACTGACAAGAAGCACATGGCTGAGTTCTTTAATCAACACTTCATTAAGTCAGGATTCTTATATACAACATTTCCTCTTCTGCCACCCCTTCTAACGCAACTATCCCTGATGCTTCTCCCTCTTTTTCCCCTGCCCCGCTACAAAGTTTTTTGCTGGAGGCAGTTTCCCGAGGTACTAAAGGAGCTCCTGAAACTTGACCCCAAAAAACCCTCTGGGTCAGATGGTTTAGACCCTTTCTTCTTTAAGGTTGCTGCCCCTATCATCGACAAGCCTATCTCCAACCTTTTTAACCTGTCTCCGTTCTGGGGAGGTTCCCATTGCTTGGAAGGCAGCCACAGTTAGTCCTTTATTTAAAGGGGGAGAATAATCTGATCCTAACTGTTATAGGCCTATTTCTATTTTGCCCTGTTTATCAAAAGTGTTGGAAAAATTTGTTAATAATCAACTGACTGGCTTCTTGATGTGTATAATATTCTCTCTGGTATGCAATCTGGTTTCCGCTCAGGTTATGGATGTGCCACTGCAACCTTAAAGGTCCTCAATGATGTCACCACTGCCCTTGATTCTAAGCAATGTTGTGCTGCTATTTTATTGACTTGCCAAAAGCTTTTGATACGGTAGACCATTCCATTCTTGTGGGCCGGCAAAGGAGTATTGGTGTCTCTGAAGGGTCTTTGGTCTGGTTTGCTAACTTCCTCTCTCAATGAGTGCAGTGTATAAAGTCAGACAATCTGCTGTCTCAGCCACTGCCTGTCACCAAGGGAGTACCCCAAGGCTCAATCCTAGGCCCCACACTGTTTTCAATTTACATCAACAACATAGCTCAGGCTGCAGGAAGCTCTCTCATTCATTTATATGCAGATGATACAGTCTTATACTCAGCTGGCCCCTCCCCGGATTTTGTATGAAATGCTCTACAACAAAGCTTTCTTAGTGTCCAACAAGCTTTCTCTACCCTTAACCTTGTTCTGAACACCTCCATAACAAAGGTAATGTGGTTTGGTAAGAAGAATGCCCCTCTCCCCACAGGTGTGATAACTACCTCTGAGGGTTTAGAGCATGAGGTAGTCACCTCATACAAGTACTTGGAGAATGGCTAGGTGGTACACTGTCCTTCTCTCAGCACATATCAAAGCTGCAGGCTAAAGTTATATCTAGACTTGGTTTCCTCTATCGTAATCGCTCCTCTTTCACCCCAGATGCCAAACTAAACCTGATTCAGATGACCATCCTACCCATGCTAGATTACAGAGACATCACTTATAGATCGGCAGGTAAGGGTGTTCTCGAGCGACTAGATGTTCTTTACCATTCGGCCAGATTTGTCACCAATGCTCCTTATAGGACACATCACTGCACTCTATACTCCTCTGTAAACTGGTCATCTCTGTATACCCATCACAAGACCCACTGGTTGATGCTTATTTATAAATCCCTCTTAGGCCTCACTCCCCCCTATCTGAGATATCTACTGCAGCCCTCGTCCTCCACATACAACACCCGTTCTGCCAGTCACATTCTATTAAAGGTCCCCAAAGCACACACATGCCTGGGTCGCTCGTCTTTTCAGTTCGCTGCAGCTAGCGACTGGAACGAGCTGCAACAAACACTCAAACTGGACAGTTTTATCTCAATCTCTTCATTCAAAGACTCAATCATGGACACTCTTACTGACATGTTGTGGCTGCTTTGTGTGATGTATTGTCGTCTCTACCTTCTTGCCCTTTGTGCTGTTGTCTGTGCCCAATAATGTTTGTACCATGTTATGTGCTGCTACCATTTTGTGTTGCTACCATGTTGTTGTCATGTTGTGTTGCTACCATGTTGTTGTCATGTTACGTTGCTACCATGCTGTGTTGTTGTCTTAGGTCTCTCTTTATGTAGTGTTGTTTTGTCTCTCTTGTCGTGATGTGTGTTTGGTCCTATATTTATATTTTATTTATTTATTTTTAATCCCAGCCCCCGTCCCCGCAGGAGGTCTTTTGCCTTTAGGTTGTAAATAAGAATTTGTTCTTAACTGACTTGCCTAGTTAAATAAAGGTTAAACTAAAAAAACAAAATAATAAATAATAAAAATAAACACAGTGAAGCATGATGGTGGCAGAATCATGCTGTGGGGATGATGTTTTCAGCGGCAGGGACTGGGAGACTAGTCAAGATCGAGGAAAAGATGAACAGAGCAAAGTACAGAGAGATCCTTAATGAAAACCTGCTCCAGAGCGCTGAGGACGTCAGACTGGGGGGAAAGTTCACCTCCCAACAGGACAACGACCCTAAGCACACAGCCAAGACAACGCAGGAGTGGCTTCGGGACAAGTCTCTGAATGTCCTTGAGTGGCTCAGCCAAAGCTCAGACTTGAACCCGATCGGGACTAAAAACAAACACACAAAAAAGATAACTAATGTAAAATATACTGTGTAATGCATTTCAGTTAACAGGTATGCCTTGTTAAAAGTTAATTTGTGGAATTTCTTTCCTTCTTAATGTGTTTGAGCCAATCAGTTGTGTTGTGACAAGGTAGGGGTGGTATACAGAAGATAGCCCTATTTGGTAAAAGACCACGTCCATATTATGAAAAGAACAGCTCAAATAAGCAAAGAGAAAAAACAGTCCGTCATAACTTTAAGACATGAAGGTCAGTCAATCTGGAACATTTCAAGAACTTTTAAAGTTTCTTCAAGTGCAGTCGCAAAAACCATCAAGCGCTATGATGAAACTGCCTTTCATGAGGACCGCCACAGGAATGGAAGATCCAGAGTTACCTCTGCTGCAGAGGATAAGTTCATTAGAGTTACCAGATTCAGAAATTGCAGCCCAAGTAAATGACTCACTGAGTTCAAGCAACAGACACATCTCAACATCAACAGTTCAGAGGAGCTTCATGGTCGTGAATTGGTCCTTCATGGTCGAATTGCTGCAAAGAAACCACTACTAAAGGACACCAATATTTAATTAATTAAGATTGTTATTTAATGTAAAACAACACGAGGGTGATGCATGTGAGTTTATTATGTTTGTCCCTTGATTACCTGCATTTTCATTCTTCACTTCCTCCAGCTGGCTCTCACTGGCTGTGTCAAAGGCTGTAATTGTTAGAAAATGATCAACAGTAGGCCTAACCATTCTTCTTAAACTCATGATTTAGCACATTGAACATAGCTTATGTTACCTGCATTTTCATTCATCACTTCCTCTACACTGGCTGCTACTCTGTTCTCCAGGGCTGACACTTCTGCTGCTTGGGCTGAATCATAAAAACATTGTATCAACATCCAAGAGGCTATCGAGGCAATATCCAGAGCTGTTAAGTTACAATTGTTAATAACAAATTGTATACATTTTTTATATTTTTTTTATAACAATCTTATGATATGTACGTACATGCATTCTCTTCCCTCAGTTCCACCACCTGGGTCTCACTGGCTGTCACTCTGGCCTCCAGGGCTGAAAATAAACATCGCTAAACAAAGTCAACCAACCAACAATGATTTGAGAGAAGCACTACTTTTTATACCATTATATTCTCTAGTTATTACCTGCATTCTCTTTCTTCAGTTCTACCACCTGAGTCTCACTGTCTGTAACTCTGGTCCCCAAGGATGACAGTTCTTCTCCTTGGGCTGGAATTATAGAAGTCAATATCCAGAGTTGTTGAGTGTTATTTACTACCAATCTACAGGAATGTGAAGAATGTACACTGTTATATTAGTATTGTTTCCCAATATATGGCAGATATTTACTGATCATCTGTGATTTAGCTCAAAATCATTTTAATGTATTTATTTATCTTCCCACGTTTCTGTTATAATTGGTCCATTTTTCGAAACACTTTGCACAAACATTAAAGTGCTAGCATTTCTAATGCTCTCTATCTTACGTTCAGAACCCTTCATTGTGCAATTCACTGTCTTTGAGTACATCTTTCACGTCAGAGTCACTCATGTAAACTAAAGCACTTGGTCGAAATTTGTTTAAGTCATTGATGAAATCTTGTAAGAAATGCTAAGATAATCACATCAACAATTATGTGAAAATTGCAGTGTGAAAAGCAGGGATCCAATCACTGAACCTTGAGGTAAACTCAATTTGACTTTCGAGTTCTCAGATGAACCACAACATTTTCATTAGTTCATAATTTCTTATCTTACCTGCGTTCTCTTACTTTCTGCCACTCTGTCCTCCAAGGCTGACACCTCTGATGCTTGGGCTGAAATTATACAAATATATAATACTACATAATCTAGAGGTAATCAAAGCAATATCCAGAGCTGTTAATTTGAGGAACTGAGGAAATAATGAACTAAATCCTTTTTCATAACACGTATTACATGTACCTTCATTCTCTTCCTTCAATTCCACCACCTGTCTCTCATTGGTTGTCACTCTGGTCTCCAGGGCTGACAAGAAACATTGCTAAACGTATCAACCATTACTGAGTTGAGACAAGCACCACATTTTATGGCATACACTGAGTGTACAAAACATTAGGAACACCTTCCTAATATAGCCCATCTATCGGAGGCTGTCTGGTCAAAAGGAGTATGAATGACATTGTTGACGCCAGTAGCATTGAATGCAAGGCAGCTAGTGAGCATTTGGCCTACCTTGATAAAAACATATTGTACAATAATACCCAATCAGTGTTGAGCTAAACTGAGCGAGCTGAACTGTGAATGGTCCTGGCGCACCAAAAAAAAGTGTGAAGGGAAGCCAGTTTGGATTTGGCTTCACACCAATCACATCACATCAAAAGGAAAACATAATTGACAATTGTTGCATCTCGTTATGCTGTTTTCCTCCGGTGGTGTCACGGTGCGCATTAATGGGACGGTAAACGGAGCGCTGGTGGAGCGTCATTCCTTTATTATTTTGGAGTTGGACTCACGAAGCACAAAATACATAAAAGGAGATGACTTAATAAACAAAACACGATTACAAACGAAAACACTGTGACTCACTTGCTCTCTGACACACGAAGCAGACAAGCAGGAACAATGATCCACACACAGGTGGAAATGTGTGGAGCCTATATACTATCCCCAATCAGAGACAACGCTAGACAGCTGTCTCTGATTGGGGATGATAATCTCCCTAGTTAGGGTGTGATGACTTGGTTGTGTGCCTCTCTCCTCCCCTAGGTGGGAGTAAGAGGCCTTACCACAACCAAGCCATCACAGGTGGCTAGCTAGCTAGCTAAAATTGTCCCTTTCCGAATTTAAACATGTAAGTAGAATAAACTTGTTGACTCACCCTACTTGTAGAGAAACGCCAATGCCATCTCTCTTTCATGTTGCCGAAACGGTCTATGACTCATTCATACAGTACACGCTTTTAGTTTGTGTTGTCCTAGTGCGTTTACCTGGCTAAAATACTTGCTCGCTAGCCTAACTTCCTTTAGTGGGAAATGATTAGCCAGCTAGTTAACATTAGCCTACTACATCTAGCTTCATATTTAACTTCCATCCTTTCAGGCCAGGGACACAATGTGTGAATTAATGGTTGGATCAGAATTGTAGTTATAATCATTGGTCAGTACAGAGAATTAAGTAAAACCAAAGTCCAAATCTTAAAAAACAAAACTAAATCCATGGCTAATTTTAGCTAGCTGGCTAGCTAACCACCGGAGGACAACAACACAACGAGATGCAGCAATTTGACGTATGCTCAATGACGTATGCTCTCAATGGGATTTGATAGGAGTGACGCCAAATCCAACTTGGCTTCCCTTGACACTTTTTTTGGGTGCGCCAGGATCATTCACAGTTGAGCTTGCTCAGTTTAGCTCAACGCTGATTGGCTAATTTGTATACTTATTTGTCAAGGGAGGCCAGATGCTTGCTGGCTTCCCTTGCCTTCAATGCTACATGCGGCAAGAATGTCATAGTCATTTAGACCAGACAGCATCAGATAGATGGCCTACACTTAGAGAGAGAGAGGGGCGCTGTTTCGCTCGATTGGATGCTTTCTCCTGTAAGATATTTTCAGCCACAAAATTATGATACACAGAGAGACGAAAGATACATTAATTTATGTTTTAATTTTTTTTATTTGTCAATTTTTTTGGGAAGCCTTGCTTGGCATCCATGAATACACGCCACTGAAAAGTTAAATGCTACTTAGCCAAGGAGGCTTTGGGCACATTCCAGATCATATTAATTGTAATTTCTGTGCAGATGTTGACATCTTAAACTTCAATTATATTTTATTTTTTAAACCTTTATTTAGTTAGTTAAGAACAAATTCTTATTTATAATATCGGCCTACCTACAGGGTTGGCCATAGTAGTGCTTCACCCTTGAGAAAATTAGGGCTAAGTGTCTTGCTCAAGGACACATCAAGAGGTTTTTCACCTTGTCGGCTCAGGTATTCAAACCCGCAACCTTTCGGTTACTGGCCCAACGATCTAACCGCTAGGCTACCTGCCGCCTCAACAACCATCAGATTCTGTTCCAACACCCCCAGAACCAACTCAACGGAAAGCCCCCACCCCATGGCCCAACTAGCAATTTAGACCAGCCTGAATGGTGGTCCCAACGGCACAGAAAAACAGGGGGCAAGGCTGGGGGGCAGGACTCTTGATGTAGGATCTTAATACGATCACGCTTTTGTTGGTGAGAATTTTCCCGCACCATAGGAAATGCAGTTGAGCTTCAAGATTGACATGAATTCACTGAAAACACTCGGTTATATTAACAGTGTTGCACTTTTGAAGTAGCCAAAATTTTGCCCAGCTAATAGCCTAACCATTATGGACTAAATGTTCAAATCCTGTTGCTGCGACAATACGAGCAACATTTTTATCCTGCATCTGTAGGTTTAACCGTTCACTGCAAATTTGTTTCTATGCTGTATTTGACATTCTGCAAGCTTGGCTATTTGTTCCACCAGACACTAGGAGATTAATTCATCAGCAGGACATAAAAGACAAGGGCAAATATACACTGGAGTTGCTTACCAAGAAGACAGTGAATGCTCCTGACTTGACCATGCTGGTTAAGTGTGCCTTGAATTGTAAATAAATCACTGACACTTCCGTACACCTACTCTGTGTCTCACAAAGACACAGCAGTTGGAACCAAAAATCTAAAATTTGGACTCATCAGACCAAAAAGGACAGATTTCCACCGGTCTAATGTCCACTGCTCATGTTTCTTGGTACAAGCAAGTCTCTTCTTCTTATTGGTGTCCTTTAGTAGTTGTTTCTTTGCAGCAATTCGACCATGAAGGCCTGATTTCAGCAGTCTCCTCTGAACAGTTGATGTTGAGATGTGTCGGTTACTCTGTGAAGAATTTATTTGGGCTGCAATTTCTGAGGCTGGTAACTCTAATGAACTTATCCTCTGCAGCAGAGGTAACTCTGGGTCTTCCTATCCTGTTACGGTCCTCATGAGAGTCAGTTTCATCATAGCACTTGATGGTTTTTTGCGACCGCATTGACTGACCTTAATGTCTTAAAGTAATGATAGACTGTCGTTTCTCTTTGCTTATTTGAGCTGTTCTTTCCATAATATGGACTTGGTCTTTTACCAAATAGGACTATCTTCTGTATACCACCCCTACCTTATCACAACACAACTGATTGGCTCAAATGCATTAAGAAGGAAAGAAATTCCACAAATTAACTTTTAACAAGGCGTACCTGTTAAGGATCGGACCTTGATTTAAAGTTTTCTCCTAAAATGAATATGCAAATCTAACTGCCTGTAGCTCAGGACCTGAAGCAAGGATTTGCATTTTCTCGTCACAAAAGGGTGCTTGGAGAGACCAAAGTGCAGCGCAGGAATAGTAGTTCGCCATGTTTTCTTTATCCAAACTCTATAAAATAAACACGAAGTAAACAAACGGAAACACACTTACTTTAACGTGACCTGGAAACATAACGACCCACACCAAGGTGTGGGACATACAAACATATGTAGGATCCTTAATTAGAGACAATGCAGTGCAGCTGCCTCTAATTAGGGATCCAACACAAAACACCACACAGAAACAGTAATAATAGACCTGTCAGACTCTGACCATGGATACATAGAGAAGCAATAGGCTTCTCTATGGCCAGAGCCTGACAATTCTTGATATAATTTGAAAGGAAACACTTTGAAGTTTGTGGAAATGTGAAATTAATGTAGGAGAACATAATACAATATATATGGTAAAAAATAAAAGCCATACATTCAGATAGGAAGCTGGAGGTAATGTAGATGTTGTCCACAATAGGGCAACAGTGTATGTGCAAAGTTTCAGACTGATACCTTCTAGAATAAGGGCGCTACATAACAATTAGTATGAAGTCACCCAGGTGCCTCCAAGTGGCCGAATTGGTAAATTGATACATTTTTAAGTACATAACTATAGAGAACATACAAAAATGCTATGGTAATAAAAAATACAAGTTTGCACACTCCCAGGAATGTCAATCCTCATGGATCATTAGTTTCCCTACAGAAAAGACACTAACCTTCACACATCTAGATGGCCGGGTGGGGTGGGTGTGGAGAGACAGCAGGGGTCGGAATGAACCAGTTTCTAGATTTGAATGAGTGGGGGAAGGACACCTTTACTTTGTCACCTTTACTAGTCATTGGCACTATGGAAGATTTTAGAAAAACTATGTAAGAATACTTTTACGGATGAGCCCTGCATCAATTATAATAATAATAATAATAATAATAATAATAATATTATTATTTTTTTTGTTATATTTTTTAATTTATTTAACCATTATTTAACTAGGCAAGTCGTTTAAGAACAAATTCTTATTTACAATGACGGCCTACACTTGCCAAACTCGGACAACGCTGGGCCAATTGTGCGCCACCCTATGGGACTCCCAATAAAGGCCGGTTGTGATACAGTCTGGATTCTATCCAGGTTGTCTGTAGTGACGCCTCTAGCACTGCGCCACTTGGGAGCCCAATACATCCATTCACTCCATTCCGGTCATTGTTGTGGGCCGCCCTACCGTCACCAGCCCCCACTGGCTTTTTTATATATATAGAGCAACAATGCATAGCTAATGTGTATTTTATGTTGACTTCGACATTCTGTTTGCTGTGGTTTTCGAGTGCCTTGTTTGCTATTCATACACATATTTCATTATATATCAATAATAGAAAAAAATATCTTGAAAATATCTCTAATAATATGTAACCATTCAAACAACTGCATCCGTAGGTCCAACTTGGAGAACACGGTGGTCCCCTGGAGCGGCTCGAAGGCTGAGGAAACGAGTGGTAGTGGTTAAGCCGCCGAGCCCCTAGGAAGACGTCCCGGGGCAGGTTGCACCGACTTCAAACAGTTGGCGAGGCCATAATGGCCCTCGTGGCCCAGTTGATGAGGGGATTGTGTCGTTGGAGCCTGGAAAATCTCAACACCACGGGAATCTGGGGAGATTTGATTAGCAGAAATTGCATAATTTCTCTGTAATTCCCCGACAACCATAGGTTAATGGGAGTGGTGTTATGGGTGACCCGCCCAATAGAGCGCCCGTTCAGTGCTCTGACCTCCATGGGTATGGAGAGGGACTGAGTGGGGATGTACAGCTCGGTAGCCAGGGTGACGTCCAAAAAACCCTGTAATCGCCCATTGATGCAGATTGTCAAGGCGATGAGGAAATCCAGATCTGTGGGCAACTCCTGAGTGGAAAGCTCATCCTTGACCTCCTCCGAGACGCCGTCTAAAAACATGTCGAAGAGTGCTTCCTGGTTCCAGGCACTCTCCACTGCTAACATGCAGAAATCCACCGCATAATTGGCCACACTGCGGGAGTCCTGCCGAAGCTGGATTAGCCTCCGGGCAGCGTCTCTCCAGGAGAACGGGGTGTCGAAAACCTTCCTCACCTCTCCCACAAACCCCTCCAGACTCCCGCATATGGCTGGGTCGCCCAGGTGAGAGCCCTCCCGGACATCAGTGTGATGAGGTAGGCTATCTTGGAGCGCTCCGAGGGGAAGGAGGAGGGCTGAAGCTCGAAAAAGAGGGCACACTGAGCCAAAAACGTCCGACAGGTGCTCGGCTCTCCATTAAAGAATTCCGGCAGAGGTAAGTGGGGCTCCCGGGAAGGTGGATGGGGCCGTGTTGATAGCCGGCGAGTTAGTGAGGAGCTGTGGGGCTACCATCATAGCAGGCTGCCTCCCCGACAACCCACGGCAGCAAGTCCAATGTCCGGTCATGGTGCTCAGCCAACGTCTGGACCCCCACAATAAGGCCCAGAAGCAAGGTACAAAACGGCAGGCAGGCTCAGGGTCAGGGCGGGCAAGGAAAAGTAGAAACCGGGAAACCAAGAATACAGGCACTTTAGAGAGAGAGGAGTAAAGGGGGAAAGCGCTGGTAGGCTTGAAGAACAAAACGAACTGGCAACAGCCAAACATAGAACACAGGGATAAATACACTGGGGCTAACGAGGAAGATGGAGACACCTGGAAGGGGGTGGCGACAATCAGATCAGAAAAAGTTGAGCGTTTCCAGTATTAGTAGCCATATTGTACTTTCAAAATTTGCGGACCTTCCTGGTTTAGATTTCCAATTGACACTAAACTGCGTTGCGCGCTGGCTCAATACACAGGCTTTTCTTCAGACTAAGGCCCATCGGATAATCAAGGAAAAGACCAGCTCATTGGCTATCTAGCTAGGTATGTTTAAAAATGATAGGTGGTCATTGGACCAGGATACAGTGAACACTGCCCGTCTCATTGGTGCATAATGAGGTCATATCATCATATACTAAAATTGCTTTTTTTGGGGCTATACCTAACCTAGAATGATGAAGCAAGTTAGCGTTTGTTCTTGAGTGTCTGAGGATTGCATGCAAACCGAACTTGACTGGATAAAAGCTGTTTTGACTGGATAAAAGCCGTTTTGACTGGATAAAAGCCGTTTTGACGGGATAAAAGCCGTTTTGACTGGATAAAAGCAGTTTTGACTGGATAAAAGCCGTTGTGCGTTTCTTATTACATTGATTGTTTTGTTGAAAGTTGAGTCGGATTTCATGACACAAGCTGTATACAAAAATGAGTCGTGTTAGGACAGAAAATGGATTTTATCAAACAAAATAACTCTCTGGGACCCTCAGGATGACGAATCAGAGCAAGATTTACTGATTGTAAGTCAATTATTTACCTTCAGATGTGAATGTATCAAACCAGTTGCCGTGATAAAAGTGTTTTGTTGTTGTGCACTATCCTCAAAACAATAGCGTGGTATTTTTTCACTGTAATAGCTACTGTAAATTGGACTCTGCAGTTAGATTAACAATAATTTAAGCTTTCTGCCTATATAAGACATGTCTATGTCCATGAAAATGTGTGTTTGTTTACAACGTTGTTCTAGTCACATGTCGCAAATTGAGCAAGCACTGTCCCGTGTACAGGACACAATCCCGAACAAGTTAATTGAAATGCATTCCAGGTGACTACCTCATGAAGCTGGTTGAGAGAATGCCAAGGGTGTACAAAGCTGTCATCAAGGCAAAGAGTGGCTACTTTTAAAGAATCTCAAATATAAAATATATTTTGATTTGTTTAACCCTTTTTTGTTTACTACATGATTCCATATGTGTTATTTCATAGTTTTGATGTCTTCACTATTATTCTACAATGTAGAAAATAGTACAAATAAAGAAAAAAAACCTTGAATGAGTAGGTGTTCTAAAACTTTTGACTGGTACTGCCTGTACATACACTGTATATAAATGAGATATTTCTGTATTTCATTTTCAATACATTTCTAAAAACATGTTAACTTTGTCATTATGGGGTATTATGGGGTATCACATGGGCGACAGGTAGCCTAGTGGTTAGAGTGTTGGGCCATTAACTGAAAGGTTGCTGGTTTGATAAAGAAAAAAAAAAACTGCCAATGTGTCCTTGAGCAAGGCACCCTAATTTGCTCTGTAGGTAGGCCGCCATTGTAAATAAGAATTTGTTCTTAACTGACTTGCCTAGTTAAATAAAGGTTAAATAAATAAAAGCATTGTGTGCAATTGGTTGAGAAAAAAAATATTTTTTAACCCATTTTGAATTCAGGCTGTAACACAACAAAATGTGGAATAAGTCAAGGGGTGTGAATACTTTCTGAAGGCTCTACTCATCATATTTAAGGAGTGTAATTCATCTTCAAGCCACATTTGTTTAGTAACAGTTAGCCTACATTGTACGTTAGTAATGTCTATAATCAAGTAATTGCTAACTAACTAAATGTTATGTGTGCAACATAAAGTAGTGGTACAATGGAATGTCACAAATTTCACTTCCAAACCAGATAAACTGTTCAACTCAACCAAATTAATAACAAGAGTAAAATATTAGACATTTATAGTCTATCGAAATGTTCCCTCTAAGCAGTTTGCGTGTCAACGTTTCCCTTTACTGAGGGATTTGTGATCAGTCAACGCAATATTAGACACTTTCAATGCAACTTACCCAAACAAAACAAACTATGCAAGACTTAGTATACAAAACTAACTCTGCAAGAGATTTTGTTGTAGGCCAAACGCATCGGAGTAGGATTCTATTGCATTGACACACGACTCAGCCATACTCTACACAGACCGGTGTGGCATAACCAATCAGAGCTGCAGTAGGCCTTTATGCAAAATAGACCATTGCCATATATGGATCTGTGGCATTGACTTTGAACTGGACTGTGTTTACAGCATGAGCGGTCGTGAGTAGATGCGTTTTTTTTGTTGAGTAAAGCCAGAGCTGCATGTAGCCAGGTGTGCACATTTTGTTCATATCCTTCCTAGTTAGTGAGTTATTAGCCCAGTTATAGTTCGTTTGTAGTCAGCAATGGAGGAGTGATTTCTTCATACAAGAGCACAACACATGTACATTTCTAGAGTCTGCTAAATAGCATTTTTTTTGGTCTTAAAGGGGCAATGTTGTATTTTGAGACAGGCTTGAATATGCTAAGTAGCCAATAGGCATAATTTGTCTGATTCACTGCTCCCGCTCTCCCTCCCTGGCACTGGAGGGTGCCAGGCTGCCCTGCATTACGCACTCCTGCCACCCATCATCACGCACACCTGTTTCCCTCGTCAGGCGCATCAGCGATTCATTGGACTCACCTGGACTCAATCACCTGTTTTACTGCCTTGTCTGTCTGTTCCTTAGTTCTGTTCCCCGCTTCAGCAGATTGTCGTATGTCGTTTTGTTACAGTGTTCTAGTGCTGTTCAAGTCCTGTTCCACGTACGGTCTTAATAAAATGTTGTCAAGCGGCGTTTGAATGGAACGAGGCGCAGAGCGATAGTTGCCACCAAACATGTTTATTCACTTAAGCAAAACAATAAACATAGAACCAAAAGGGTCGCCACGTGAACTATAGTGCACCCTGCAACAAACACAGGCACATGCACATCTAATGATCCACCACGCAGGTGGAGATCATCAAACATGAATAGAATCCCCAGTTAGAGACAGCTGCCTCTAATTGGGGATCAACCGAAATTACAACAGAGTTGCCTAGGAAACTCTATTGTCAGGTCCTGACTGTGGCCTATCGACTCCATTAGTGGAGTCAAGAGACCTGGCTTCAGTTAGGACCTGACAAATGTTCACTCCCTGTACCTGCTTCTCATCTCCAGTGTCTGTTCTTATGGTAATAATGGTATGGGAATAATAATTATTTTAATTTATTAAAGGGGTTTGTTGCATCAAACAACACAACATGTTCAGTCACGTCCTTGTCTGAAACTGGTTCATGTCAAGCCTTGCATGTTTTTTTCAAAAGTCATGGAATGTAGGCCTACATTGAACACAACACATTGGCTGCTCCTGTAGGCTGAATGATAGAACAGCTGTTTACATGTTAAAACGTTATGGGATGCATTTGATCCATTATTTATGATGCCTTACTCTTTAACTTTCCTGTTCGTTAGAAGAGACTGTCACCTTCTGAGTGAAATGTGACGTCAAATCGTCCTTAACTGCCCATTTGAATTGATAACAAACATTTTCAGGATGTGTTTGTTTTTAATTAGTTGGTTTGTACTTTATCAAGCAGCTACAAAAAACAAAAAAATAATATATATATTTGCATGGTTAACTATACAGGTTGATGGCAGAGAAAGATACTTAAATAGCTAAATGCGCGTATGATAGAACAGGATGCGAAATTGTATAAATAAAACATCTGAAACCCTACCTCTTTGAAGAGTAGGCCTATCTGAAATAACTCTCACAGCGCACCCAACGCCGTACCACCACAGCGTGACCCACAACATTGTGGTCAGGATGGGCGTTAAAAAGAGCCCTCCTCGAATCACCTTTAATAAGACAACAGATGTTTGTTTTTTTTATATATATTTAGATGAATACAAATATATGGCTCTGGTTGTTCCTATATCCATGTGAAAGATCACTAGAGTGTATTTTGTCTTGCTATGCTATGGCTTAACATCCACCATAATGTTCATCAGTAACAAAGACTATTGATTGTGTTCCTTTATCAAAATGCTATGGTTGAGTTGCTGTGTTTATTTTCTTCTGTTCTTGGAATGATTTGTTTTCCCATTTCTAGATTTCTAGATTTCTAGATTTCTAGATTTCTAGATAGATAGATAGATAGATAGATAGATAGATAGATAGATAGATAGATAGATAGATAGATAGATAGATAGATAGATAGATAGATAGATAGATAGATATACATTTCTAATTTATTTAAAAGATATTATAGTGTTACTCATTTTTCACCAAGGAACAAACCAGTTGCCTTACCGTTTCATTTCTTTTCCCTTTGAATAGACTGCCATCTTCTGACGTGCGCCTGAAATGCAATGGCCAAAGAGGTCTATAACAGCATTTGAATTAATGAGGAACATTTCATGATCTCTTTTCTGTTATATATATATATATATATACAGTGGGGAGAACAAGTATTTGATTTTATTTATTTATTTTATTTCACCTTTATTTAACCAGGTAGGTCAGTTGAGAACAAGTTCTCATTTGCAACTGCGACCTGGCCAAGACAAAGCAAAGCAGTGCGACGAAAACAACACAGAGTTACACAGTAAACAAACATGGTAAAAACACAATAGAAAATCTATATACAGAGTGCAAAATGTAGTGCAAAATGCAGTAAGGTTAGGAGGTAGGACAATAAATAGACCATAGTGGTGAGATAAATTACAGATTATCATCATTAACACAGGAATGAAGGATGTGCAAATTATGATGTGCAAATAGAGATACTGGAGTGCAAGATTTGTGAAAATAACAAAAATAAATATGGGGATGAGGTAGTAGTGTGGGCTATTTACAGAAGGGCTATATACAGGTGCAGTGATCGATAAGCAGCTTTGACAGCTGACGCTTAAAGTTAGTGAGGGAGATAGGAACCTCTAGCTTCAGTGATTTTTGCAATTCGTTCCAGTCATTGGCAGCAGCGAACTGGAAGGAATGGCGGCCAAAGGAGGTGTTGGCTTTGGGGGTGACCAGTGAGATATACCTGCTGGAGCGCATGCTACGGGTGGGTGTTGCTATAGTGACCAGTGAGCTGAGATAGGGCGGGGATTTACCTAGTAATGACTTATAGATGACCTGGAGCCAGTGGGTTTGGCGACAAATATATAATGAAGGCCAGCCAACGAGAGCATACAGGTCGCAGTGGTGGGTAGTGTATGGGGCTTTGGTAACAAAACGGATGGCACTGTGATAGACTACATCCAATTTGCTAAGTAGAGTGTTGGAGGCTAGTTTGTAAATGACATCGCCGAAATCAAGGATCGGTAGGATAGTCAGTTTTACAAGGGCATGTTTGGCAGCATGAGTGAAGGAGGCTTTGTTGCGAAATAGGAAGCCAATTCTGGATTTAATTTTGGATTGGAGATGGTTGATGTGAGTCTGGAAGTTGAGTTTACAGTCTAACCAGATGCCTAGGTATTTGTAGGTGTTCACGTATTCTAATTCGGACCCGTCGAGAGTAGTGATGATAGTCCGGTGGGCGGGTGCTGGCAGCGTTCGATAGAAAAGCATGCACTTAGTTTTACTAGCGTTTAAGAGCAGTTGGAGGCCACGGAAGGAGTGTTGTATGGCATTGAAGCTTGTTTGAAGGTTAGTAAACACAGTGTCCAAAGAGGGGCCAGATGTATACAGAACGGTGTCATCTGCGTAGAGATGGATCAGAGAGTCACCAGCAGCAAGAGCGACATCGTTGACATATATAGAGAAAAGGGTTGGCCCAAGAATTGAACCCTGTGGCACCCCCATAGAGACTGCCAGAGGGTCGGACAATAGGCCCTCCGATTTGACACACTGAACCCTGTCTGCAAAGTAGTTAGAGAACCAGACAAGGCAGTCACTTGAGAAACCAAGGCTGTTGAGTCTGCCAATAAGAATGCGGTGATTGACAGAGTCGAAAGCCTTGGCCAGGTCGATGAAGACGGCTGCACAGTACTGTCTTTTATCGATGGCGGTTATGATATCGTTCAGTACCTTGAGCGTAGCTGAGGTGCACCCATGACCAGCTCGGAAACCAGATTGCATAGCAGAGAAGGTACGGTGGGATTCGAAGTGGTCAGTTATCTGTTTGTTAACTTGGCTTTCGAAAACTTTAGAAAGGCAGGGCAGGATGGATATTGGTCTATAACAGTTTGGGTCTAGAGTGTCTCCTCCTTTGAAGAGGGGGATGACCGCGGCAGCTTTCCAATCTCTAGGGATCTCAGACGATACGAAAGAGAGGTTGAACAGGCTAGTGATAGGTGTTGCAACAATTTTGGCTGATAATTTCAGAAAGAGAGGGTCCAGATTATCTAGCCCAGCAGATTTGTAGGGGTCCAGACTTAGCAGCTCTTTCAGAACATCAGCCGTCTGGATTTGGGTGAAGGAGAAGCATGGGGGGCTTGGGCAAGTAGCTGCCGGGGGTACAGAGCTGTTGGCCGGGATAGGGGTAGCCAGGTGGAAAGCATGGTCAGCCGTAGCAAAATGCTTATTGAAGTTTTCGATAATCGTGGATTTATCGGTGGTAACAGTGTTTCCGAGCTTCAATGCAGTGGGCAACTGGGAGGAGGTGCTCTTATTCTCCATGGACTTTACAGTGTCCCAGAACTTTTTGGAGTTAGTACTACAGGAAGCAAATTTCTGTTTGAAAAAGCTGGCCTTTGCTTTTCTAACTGACTGTGCGTACTTGTTCCTGACTTCCCTGAATAGCTGCATATCGCGGGGGCTATTCGATGCTAATGCAGTGCGCCACAGGATGTTTTTCTGTTGGTCTAGTGCAGACAAGTCTGGGGTGAACCAAGGGCTATATCTATTCTTAGTTCTACGTTTTTTGAAAGGGGCATGCTTATTTAGGATGGTGAGGAAAGCACTTTTAAAGAACAACCAGGCGTCCTCTACTGACGGGATGAGGTCAATATCCTTCCAGGATACCTGGGCCAGATCGAATAGAAAGGCCTGCTCACAAAAGTGTTTTAGGGAGCGTTTAACAGTGATAAGGGGTGGTCGTTTGACCGCTGACCCATTGCGAACGCAGGCGATGAGGCAGTGATCGCTGAGATCCTGGTTGAAAACAGAGGAGGTGTATTTGGAGGGCAAGTTAGTCAGGATGATATCAATAATGGTACCCATGTTTACGGATTTTGGGTTGTACCTGGTGGGTTCCTTGATAATTTGTGTGAGATTGAGGGCATCTATCTTAGATTGAAGGACAGCTGGGGTGTTAAGCATATCCCATTTTAAGTCACCTAACAGTACAAACTCTGAAGATAGATGGGGGGCAATCAATTCACATATGGAGTCCAGGGCACAGCTGGGGGCTGAGGGGGGTCTGTAACAGGCGGCAACAGTGAGAGACTTGATACTGACGATTTTGCAGGTTTTCCTACTTACAAAGCATGTAGAGGTCTGTAATTTTTTATCATAGGTACACTTCAACTGTGAGAGACGGAATCTAAAACAAAAATCCAGAAAATCACATAGTATGATTTTTAAATAATTAATTTGCATTTTATTGCATGACATAAGTATTTGATCACCTACCAACCAGTAAGAATTCCGGCTCTCACAGACCTGTTAGTTTTTCTTTAAGAAGCCCTCCTGTTCTCCACTCATTACCTGTATTAACTGCACCTGTTTGAACTCGTTACCTGTATAAAAGACACCTGTCCACACACTCAATCAAACAGACTCCAACTTCTCCACAATGGCCAAGACCAGAGAGCTGTGTAAGGACATCAGGGATAAAATTGTAGACCTGCACAAGACTGGGATGGGCTACAGGACAATAGGCAAGCAGCTTGGTGAGAAGGCAACAACTGTTGGCGCAATTATTAGAAAATGGAAGAAGTTCAAGATGACGGTCAATCTCCCTCGGTCTGGGGCACCATGCAAGATCTCACCTCGTGGGGCATCAATGATCATGAGGAAGACAAAAATAGAGCTTTTTGGTCTAAACTCCACTCGCCGTGTTTGGAGGAAGAAGAAGGATGAGTACAACCCCAAGAACACCATCCCAACCGTGAAGCATGGAGGTGGAAACATCATTCTTTGGGGATGCTTTTCTGCAAAGGGGACAGGACGACTGCACCGTATTGAGGGGAGGATGGATGGGGCCATGTATCGCGAGATCTTGGCCAACAACCTCCTTCCCTCAGTAAGAGCATTGAAGATGGGTCGTGGCTGGGTCTTCCAGCATGGCAACGACCCGAAACACACAGCCAGGGCAACTAAGGAGTGGCTCCGTAAGAAGCATCTCAAGGTCCTGGAGTGGCCTAGCCAGTCTCCAGACCTGAACCCAATAGAAAATCTTTGGAGGGAGCTGAAAGTCCGTATTGCCCAGCGACAGCCCTGAAACCTGAAGGATCTGGAGAAGGTCTGTATGGAGGAGTGGGCCAAAATCCCTGCTGCAGTGTGTGCAAACCTGGTCAAGAACTACAAGAAACGTATGATCTCTGTAATTGCAAACAAAGGTTTCTGTACCAAATATTAAGTTCTGCTTTTCTGATGTATCAAATACTTATGTCATGCAATAAAATGCAAATTAATTACTTAAAAATCATACAATGTGATTTTCTGGATTTTTGTTTTAGATTCCGTCACTCACAGTTGAAGAGTACCTATGATAAAAATTACAGACTTCTACATGCTTTGTAAGTGGGAAAACCTGCAAAATCGGCAGTGTATCAAATACTTGTTCTCCCCACTGTATATATATATTCTCTAAAACAACGTTGGAGGCGGCTTATGGTGGAGAAATGAACATTCCATTCCCTGGCAACAGTTCTGGTGGACATTTCCTGCAGTCAGCATGCCAATTGAACGTTCCCTCAAAACTTGAGAAATCTGTGGCATTGTGTTGTGTGACAAAACTGCACATTTTAGAGTGGCCTTTTATTGTCCCCAGCACAAGGTGCACCTATTTCGTCCTATTTAATCAGCTTCTTGATGTGCCACACATGTCAGGTGGGTGGATTATCTTGGCAAAGGAGAAGTGATCACTAACAGAGATGTAAACAAATTTGTGAAGATCATTTGAGAGAAATAACCATTTTGTGAATATATCTGGGATCTTTTATTTCAGCTCATGAAACATGGGACCAACACTTTACATGTTGCATTTCAGTCCAGCATCTAAAAAATTGCATAGATTCAACTAAATTCCAAAACTTGTATTATTAGTTAGATCTTTCAGTGATGGTTTTTTAATATTTAATGTATTTTGTAATGTTTTGATTATTAGCCTTTTAGCCCACTTTAGCAGGAATTGTTGAACACAGTGCTCATTCCACTGGCAGTAAGTTGTGGTAGAGCTGCAAGCATTGTAGGAGCTACGGGTGATGCACATGACCTTTGCTCTGGTGGGAATGGCTAGTGACGTCTTTGAACATCCATTTGCTAAAGAGTTTTGATATCTTTTCATCATAGCACAACAAACGGCTTAATACTAATATAGAAATATACAACTTTTCATTCTTCAAACATGCATACAACATTGTGTAAAAATATCATCAAGGAAAAAAAAAAAAAAAAGGTATTACCCACAATCCTCTAAAAAGGATCCACATGTTAAGTTGTTGCAAGAACTTAAAATTCTTAAGTTGAGAGAAAATATGAAATTGGAGTAAATTAAACACAAATAATTGTTCAGATTTTGCAGCATATTAAATATAATTTACATTTTCGAATGTCATGCTTTTTTAACACATTAAAATTAAGTAAGGTGAATATATTGAGGTAAAACCAGAAATGTGCATTTTTACTTATAATTATATAAAATATTATTAACCACAAGTTGGCCTGGACATTACCACCACCTTCTCAGAAGGAAGTCATTCAGCACCAATAATATACTGCCTCTCTATATAGAGGCAATAAAGAAAAGCTCAAATGGGATTTTGAGTTTACTTCCTGAATTGAGTGAATAGACAGACGCCAACCAACCCCAGTCTCTCATAACAGGTTTAACTATTAAAATTAGTAGCTGGAGATTTGTTCCTGGGTGCCGAGATGACCTGCATATGGCCAAGTGTTTTACATGTACATAATTCTATATAAATAAATACAACATTCTGTAATGTCCAACGATATTGGTTGCGTGCGGCAACCCACATTCCAAGTTTAGTACTTTTTAATTTCCAGTATTTGTAGACGGTATAAAGCCATGCCCACTAAAGTGAATGATTACCTACTCACTTAAAACTGAGGTGTGTGTGTGTGACAGTCCTCATTTAACAGCAGTGCAGGCTATGGTCTGAACAAATACTAATAACACATAGATAAATAGTTATGGGTCCTCTTAGGTCCCCAAGATCACTTATATGCTTCAGAAATATATCTCTCATACTAATGTGTGCTTCAATCGCTCTTCTCCTCTGGAACACTCTGAGACACCCAACCTGCTCTGAGAGGAGCCAGCTCCCAGCACCTGACCTCCTGCCACAAGACTACGCAGACGACCTGCCAGCCTGCTCAGCCGTAATCAGAGGAGACCTGAAAGGAATCGACATGGAGCAGCTCAGGAGACTTCTGAAAACAAAGAATAAGCCCAAGCTTCTGTCTGAGGCGTTTTACAACGACGTGACCCAAAACTGTAAAACGTACGTTACAGACAGAGGGTTCGTCATGATGCCACTGAGTGTGGAGGAGAGAGACTTCCCCATTGCTTACTCCATGGTGGTCCATGAGAAGATTGAGATGTTTGAGCGACTCCTGCGTGCCGTGTACACACCGCAGAATGTATACTGCGTTCATGTGGACCAGAAATCCTCGGAGGAATTCAGGACTGCAGTAAAGTCTATTGTGTCTTGTTTTCCCAATGTGTTTGTGGCAAGTAAGACAGAGAGTGTAGTTTACGCATCCTGGTCTCGAGTGCAGGCAGATCTAAACTGTATGAGCGACCTGTTGAAGTCACCTGTCCAGTGGAAGTACCTGCTCAATACCTGTGGAACAGACTTCCCCATTAAAACCAACGCGGAGATGGTTCAGTCACTCAAACTGCTCAATGGGAGGAACAGCATGGAGTCTGAGACCACCGTCAACTATAAGAAACACCGGTGGCAGTATCAGCACAACATCACCAACAACATAGTGGTCAGGACGGGCGTTACAAAGAGCCCTCCTCCAATCAGCACCCCAATGTTCTCTGGAAATGCCTATTTCGTGGTATCCAGGGACTTTGTCTATCATGTGTTTGACAGCCAGGAGGTTCGGACCCTGCTGGAATGGGAGAGAGACACCTACAGTCCTGATGAGCACCTGTGGGCCACTCTGCAACGCATGCCCTCAGTGCCAGGGTCTAACCCTCCCCACATCAAGTACCATGAATCAGACATGAACGCAATCGCTCGCATGGTGAAGTGGAGTTACCTGGAAGGAGATGTGAGGAAAGGAGCCCCATATCCACCCTGCTCCGGTGTCTCCAGGAGAGCTGTGTGTGTCTACGGGGCTGGAGATCTCCGGTGGCTCCTGCAACACCACCACCTCATGGCTAACAAGTTTGATCCAGAGGTGGATGATGTAGCCATTCGATGTCTGGAATCATACCTTCGTTTCAAATCAACGTATGGTTCATCTGGGAGTATCTGTAAAAAGGTATGAAATGAAAAAGGGACATACCGTAATGTACATTTATTTAAATGATGGTACGATTTATATATGTGGTTGTTTTACCTACAGATTTGAAGTGGCTCTAGATAAGAGTGTCTGCTAAATTATACCAGAAATGTAATGTCGCATCTAGAAAAACACTGTCTTTACAACAGTTATATCATTAGGAAGTAAAAATGACATCAATGGAGGTTGTAAAAAAGCTAAGAACACGGCTGTTCAAACAACCTTTGTCCCCTCAATTATTACTTGGTTGCATTGTTTGTTACTTCCTAAATAAATAAACTGTTCACCTCCTCATTTAAATACACAAAAATATATCTAGTTGGCTATTTCTTGGATAGTCGCCTTATTCTTGAATCTTCCTGTTCGTTAGAAGAGACTGTCACGTACTTCTGAGTGAAATGTGACGTCAAATCGTCCTTTACTGCCCATTTTGAATTGATACGGAACGTTTCATGATCTCTTTTTCGTGATAGCCATTTAACCGACTTCAGCAGGCATTGTTGAACACAGTGCTCATTCTACTGGCAGAAAGTGGGGGTAGAGCTGCAAGCATTGTACGATACTGTGTTAGCCTCTGACATTAAGGGTGATGTGCGTGAATTAGCTCTTGTGGGAATGGATATTTTTTTATTTTGACAGGGAAAACAGAGACCTAGATCTCTTTTACGGCTGTGCCCTGTGTAAACATGTTAACATGTACAATTTAGACACACAGACAGACATTTGGAGAAGAAAGATCTCAAAACATACAAACACAGAGAAACAATAATGACATCTTTGAACGTTAATTTGCAGACAGTTTTGATATCCGTTCATCATGATCCATTACACCTCATAGCACAGCAAACTGCTTAATACATGCATAGATAGATAGATAGATAGATAGACAGACAGACAGACAGACAGACAGACAGACAGACAGACAGACAGACAGACAGACAGACAGACAGACAGACAGAGACAGACAGACAGACAGACAGACAGACAGACAGACAGACAGACAGACAGACAGATAGATAGATAGATAGATAGATAGATAGATAGATAGATAGATAGATAGATAGATAGATAGATAGATAGATAGATAGATAGATAGATAGATAGATAGATAGATAGATAGATAGATAGATAGATAGATAGATAGATAGATAGATAGATAGATAGATAGATAGATAGATAGATAGATAGATAGATACTTTATTGATCCCGAGGGGAAATCACTTTATCAAGCAGCTACGAAAAACACAGGGCAGGTGCAAAATGCCAGAACAAAATAAACAAAAATAGAAAATTAAAATATTTGCATGGTTAACTATACAAGTTGATAGCGGAGAAAGATACTTAAATAGCTAAATGCGCGTATGATATAAGGACATTTACCAGGATGTGAAATTGTATAAATGAGATAACAGGTTCAAAGCACAACAGCTGTCAATTTGTGGACGGAAGGTAGCCTAGTGGGTAGAGCGTTGGGCCAGTAACCGAAAGGTTGCTGGATAGAATCCCAGAGCCGACAAGGTGAAAACCTGTCTGTGTCCTTGAGCAAGACACTTAACACTAATTTGCTCCAGGGGCTGACCCTGTAGGTAGGCCATCATTGAATAAGAATTTGTTCTTAACTGACTTGCCTAATTAAATAAAGGTTATATGAAAAATAATGTAAAATGTCTCATTCCTCCACAACACACGTTTTTACCCACGCACCAATACTGAGAACAGCGGAGTCCCTGCCCATCTTCCTAAAACATCTGAAACCCTACCTCTTTGAAGATTAGGCCTATCTGAAATAACTCTCACAGCGCACCCGACGCTGTGAGAGTTACTTATATTTGTTTTACTCACAAATCATTTTGCAGTATATTACATTGAATTTACATTTTCGAATGTCATGCATTTTGAACACAAAAATTAAGTAAGGTATTAAAATAAGTACAAATCAAAAAGGCTAGTAATTCATTCTTTTTCAACCCACATTTGTTCCAGGTTTTTTAATTTCAAGTATTTGTAGACAGTATAAAGCCATGCCCACCAAAGTGAATGATTACCTACTCACTTAAAACTGAGGTGTGTGTGTGTGACAGTCCTCATTTCACAGCAGTGCAGGCTATGGTCTGAACAAATACTAATAACACATAGATAAATAGTTATGGGTCCTCTTAGGTCCCCAAGATCACTTATATGCTTCAGAAATATATCTCTCATCACTCTGAGACACCCAACCTGCTCTGAGAGGAGCCAGCTCTCAGCACCTGACCTCCTGCCACAAGACTAGTCTCCCAGTGTCTGTTGGAAAGCAGACTGGACCAGGTTTCCCTCTAGGATTCTGCCTGTGCTTAGCTCTATTACTTATCTTTGTATCATTAAAAAACACCCTAGTCATTGCCAATGACAAGCATGTTCATAACATGATGCAGCCACCACCATGCTTGACAATATGAAGAGTGGTACTCAGTGATGTGTTATGTTGTAATTTTCCCCAAACATAATGCTTTGTATTTAGGATAAAGCTCTTTGCCACATTTTTTGTAGTTTTACTTTAGAACCTTGCTGCAAACAGGATGCATGTTTTGGAATATTTGTATTCTGTACAGGCTTCCTTCTTTTCACTCAGTCATTTAGGTTTTGATTGTGGAGTCATAACGACTCATGATATGACCCAGCCGCAGACACAGGAGGCGGATCGTACAGTTCTCAGATGATTTATTGAAAACACCAGGCAGGCAAAGGGCAGGTCGAGGACAGGCAGAGGTTTGTGGTCAGGTCAGAATCAGAATTCACTACTCGACCAAGAGACCTTGCAGATAATTGTATGTGTGGGGCACAGAGATGAGGTAGTCTTTCAAAAATCATGTTGAACACTATTATTGCACAGAGAGTTATTGCACAATGTATTATGTGACTTGTTAAGCACATTTTCACTCCTGAACTTATTTAGACTTGCCGTAACAAAGGGGTTGAAGACATTTTAGCTTTTCATGTTTAATAACACTGAAAAAATATATAAACACAGCATGTAAAGTGTTGGTCCCATGTTTTAATGAGCTGAAATAAAAGATCCCAGAAATGTTCCATACTCTCAAAAAGCTTATTTCTCTAAAATGTTGTGCAGAAATATATTTACGTCCCTGAGAGTGAGCATTTCTCCTTTGCCAAGATAATCCATCAACATGACAGGTGTGGCATATCAAGAAGCTGATTAAACAACATGATAATTACACAGGTGCACCTTGTGCTGGGGACAGTAAAAGGTCACTACAATGTGCAGTTTTGTCACACAACACAATGCCACAGATGTCTCCAGTTTTGAGGGAGTGTGTAATTGGCTGCTGACTGCAGCAATGTCCACCAGAGCTGTTGCCAGAGAATTTAATGTAAATTTACCAAAAGCCGCTCCAACGTCGTTTTAGAGAATTTTGCAGTACGTCCAACCGGCCTCACAACCACAAACCACGTGTATGGCATCATGTGGGTGAACGGTTTGCTGATGTCAACGTTGTGAACACAACACGTAGGACAGCGCGTTCCAGTTGCCACCAATATCCAGCAACTTCACACAGCCATTAAAGAGGTGTGGGACAACATTCCACAGACCACTGATCAACTCTATACGAAGGAGATGTGTTAAGCTGCATGAGGCAAATGGAGGTCATAGCAGATACTGACTGGTTTTCTGATCCACGCCCCTACCTTTCTTTTTTACCAACAGATGCATATCTGTATTCCTAGTCATGTGAAATCCATAGATTAGGGCCTAATGTGTTTATTTCAATTGGCTAATTTTCTTATACGAACTGTAATTTATATTTTTGTTCAGTATAATTTGTAAAAATAAAACAAAACATAATTCCACTTAATTATGGAGTTTTGTGTGACCTAAAATCTAAATTTAATCCATTTTACATTCTGCCTTATTATTGCCGATCTAACAAGGAAATTGAAGTAACAAGGAAAGATGGAATGGAATTTCAGTTTACTTCCTGTTTTGACCCCAGTCTCCCATGACTGGTTTAACTATTCAACTAAGAGTATCTGCTAAATTATACCAAAAAGGTAATGTTGCAAACCTGGGGGAGCGTAGAATAAATACACTGTCTTTACAACAGGTATATCAATGGACAGGAAATGACATCAATGGAGGTTGTATAAAAAACTCCTAGTGTGTTCAAATGAAACCTTTGCCCCCTTAATTTTGCCTTTCATGTCTCAATAAAGTTACTTACATTGTTTGTCACCTCCAAACTATAATAAACTTTTCACCTCAAGCAAATAAATGACAATATTGCTTGGCTAGTTGACTATTGCTTGTGTAGTTGACTATTGCTTGTCTAGTTGACTATTGCTTGTCTAGTTGACTATTGCTTGTCTAGTTGACTATTGCTTGTCTAGTTGACTATTGCTTGTCTAGTTGACTATTGCTTGTCTAGTTGACTTACTCTTTAACTTTCCTGTTCGTTAGAAGAGACTGTCACCTTCTGAGTGAAATGTGACGTCAAATCGTCCTTAACTGCCCATTTGAATTGATAACGAACATTTTCTGGATGTGTTTGTTTTTAATTAGTTGGTTTGTACTTTATCAAGCAGCTACAAAAAACACAGGGCAGGTGCAAAATGCCAGAATGAAATAACAAAAATTAAGAAAATTAATATATATATTTGCATGGTTAACTATACAGGTTGATGGCAGAGAAAGATACTTAAATAGCTAAATGCGCGTATGATAGAAGGAAATTTACCAGGATGTGAAATTGTATAAATGAGATAACAGGTTCAAAGCACAACAGCTGTCAATTTGGGACGGAAGGTAGCCTAGTGGGTGGAGCGTTGGGCCAGTAACCGAAAGGTTGCTGGATAGAATCCCCGAGCCGACAAGGTGAAAACCTGTCTGTGTCCTTGAGCAAGACACTTAACACTAATTTGCTCCAGGGGCTGACCCTGTAGGTAGGCTTGTATTATTAGTTAGATCTTTCAGTGACGGTTTTATAATATTTAATGTATTTTGTAATGTTTTGATTATTAGCCTTTTAGCCCACTTTAGCAGGAATTGTTGAACACAGTGCTCATTCCACTGGCAGTAAGTTGTGGTAGAGCTGCAAGCATTGTAGGAGCTACGGGTGATGCACATGACCTTTGCTCTGGTGGGAATGGCTAGTGACGTCTTTGAACATCCATTTGCTAAAGAGTTTTGATATCTTTTCATCATAGCACAACAAACGGCTTAATACTAATATAGAAATATACAACTTTTCTTTCTTCAAACATGCATACAACATTGTGTAAAAATATCAAGTAAAAAAATTGTAAGGTATTACCCACAATCCTCTAAAAATGATCCACATGTTAAGTTGTTGCAAGAACTTAAAATTCTAAAGTTGAGAGAAAATATTATGAAATTGGAGTAAATTAAACACAATTTCCCTTGTAGTTGTTTTTACACACAAATAATCGTTCAGATTTTGCAGTATATTAAATATAATTTACATTTTCGAATGTCATGCTTTTTTAACACATTCAAATTAAGTAAGGTGAATATATTGAGGTAAAACCACAAATGTGCATTTTTATGAGGAAATCATAATGTTTACTAAGCCCCTGATTATTTTAATAATTATATAAAATATTATTAACCACAAGTTGGCCTGGACATTACCACCACCTTCTCAGAAGGAAGTCATTCAGCACCAATAATATACTGCCTCTCTATATAGAAGCAATAAAGAAAAGCTCAAATGGGATTTTGAGTTTACTTCCTGAATTTAGTGAATAGACAGACGCCAACCAACTCCAGTCTCTCATAACAGGTTTAACTATTCAAATGAGTAGCTGGAGATTTGTTCCTGGGTGCCGAGATGACCTGCATATGGCCATGTGTTTTACATGTACATAATTCTATATAAATAAATACAACATTCTGTAATGTCCAACGATATTGGTTGCGTGCGGCAACCCACATTCCAAGTTTAGTACTTTTTAATTTCCAGTATTTGTAGACGGTATAAAGCCATGCCCACTAAAGTGAATGATTACCTACTCACTTAAAACTGAGGTGTGTGTGTGTGACAGTCCTCATTTAACAGCAGTGCAGGCTATGGTCTGAACAAATACTAATAACACATAGATAAATAGTTATGGGTCCTCTTAGGTCCCCAAGATCACTTACATGCTTCAGAAATATATCTCTCATCCTAATGTGTGCTTCAATCGCTCTTCTCCTCTGGAACACTCTGAGACACCCAACCTGCTCTGAGAGGAGCCAGCTCCCAGCACCTGACCTCCTGCCACAAGACTACGCAGACGACCTGCCAGCCTGCTCAGCCGTCATCAGAGGAGACCTGAAAGGAATCGACATGGAGCAGCTCAGGAGACTTCTGAAAACAAAGAATAAGCCCAAGCTTCTGTCTGAGGCGTTTTACAACGACGTGACCCGAAACTGTAAAACGTACGTTACAGACAGAGGGTTCGTCATGATGCCACTGAGTGTGGAGGAGAGAGACTTCCCCATTGCTTACTCCATGGTGGTCCATGAGAAGATTGAGATGTTTGAGCGACTCCTGCGTGCCGTGTACACACCGCAGAATGTATACTGCGTTCATGTGGACCAGAAATCCTCGGAGGAATTCAGGACTGCAGTAAAGTCTATTGTGTCTTGTTTTCCCAATGTGTTTGTGGCAAGTAAGACAGAGAGTGTAGTTTACGCATCCTGGTCTCGAGTGCAGGCAGATCTAAACTGTATGAGCGACCTGTTGAAGTCACCTGTCCAGTGGAAGTACCTGCTCAATACCTGTGGAACAGACTTCCCCATTAAAACCAACGCGGAGATGGTTCAGTCACTCAAACTGCTCAATGGGAGGAACAGCATGGAGTCTGAGACCACCGTCAACTATAAGAAACACCGGTGGCAGTATCAGCACAACATCACCAACAACATAGTGGTCAGGACGGGCGTTACAAAGAGCCCTCCTCCAATCAGCACCCCAATGTTCTCTGGAAATGCCTATTTCGTGGTATCCAGGGACTTTGTCTATCATGTGTTTGACAGCCAGGAGGTTCGGACCCTGCTGGAATGGGAGAGAGACACCTACAGTCCTGATGAGCACCTGTGGGCCACTCTGCAACGCATGCCCTCAGTGCCAGGGTCTAACCCTCCCCACATCAAGTACCATGAATCAGACATGAACGCAATCGCTAGCATGGTGAAGTGGAGTTACCTGGAAGGAGATGTGAGGAAAGGAGCCCCATATCCACCCTGCTCCGGTGTCTCCAGGAGAGCTGTGTGTGTCTACGGGGCTGGAGATCTCCGGTGGCTCCTGCAACACCACCACCTCATGGCTAACAAGTTTGATCCAGAGGTGGATGATGTAGCCATTCGATGTCTGGAATCATACCTTCGTTTCAAATCAACGTATGGTTCATCTGGGAGTATCTGTAAAAAGGTATGAAATGAAAAAGGGACATACCGTAATGAACATTTATTTAAATGATGGTACGATTTATATATGTGGTTGTTTTACCTACAGATTTGAAGTCTGCTAAATTATACCAGAAATGTAATGTTGCATCTAGAAAAACACAGTTATATCATTAGGAAGTAGAAATGGCATCAATGGAGGTTGTAAAAAAGCTAAGAACACGGCTGTTCAAACAACCTTTGTCCCCTCAATTATTACTTGGTTGCATTGTTTGTTACTTCCTAAATAAATAAACTGTTCACCTCATTTAAATACACAAAAATATATCTAGTTGGCTATTTCTTGGATAGTCGCCTTATTCTTGAATCTTCCTGTTCGTTAGAAGAGACTGTCATGTACTTCTGAGTGAAATGTGACGTCAAATCGTCCTTTACTGCCCATTTTGAATTGATACGGAACGTTTCATGATCTCTTTTTCGTGATAGCCATTTAACCGACTTCAGCAGGCATTGGTCATACTACTAGCAGAACGTGCCGGTAGAGAGGCAAGAATTGTTGGATGCTGCATTTGCCTCTGAAATGAAGGGTGATGCAGGTGAATTAGCTCTGGTTGGATATAATGACATCTTTGAATGTAACTGTGCCGACAGTTTTGATATCTGTTCGTCATGATTCATTAAATCTCATAGGACAGCAAACTGCTTAATACTAATATAGAAAGTTCTGATGAACACCTGTGAGCCACTCTGCAGTGCAGGCCCTCAGTGCCAGGGTCTATCCCTCGCCACATCAAGTACCAGGAATCAGACATGAAGTCATTGCTCGCATGTTGAAGTTTACTTCCTGAAATGTGAGAAAAGGAGCCCATATCCCTCCTGCTTGGGTGCCAACAGGTCAGCTGTGTGTGTCTACTGGGCTGGAGATGTCTGTCATTACAGGAAATTTACCAGGATGTGAAATTGTATAAATGAGAACAGGTTCAAAGCACAACAGCTGTCATTTTGCGACGGAAGGTAGCCTAGTGGGTAGAGCGTTGGGCCAGTAACCGAAAGGTTGCTGTATAGAATCCCCGAGCCGACAAGGTGAAAACCTGTCTGTGTCCTTGAGCAAGACACTTAACAGTAATTTGCTCCAGGGGCTGACCCTGTAGTATAATTTGTAAAAATAAAACAAAACATAATTCCACTTTGAAATTATGGAGTTTTGTGTGACCTAAAATCTAAATTTAATCCATTTTACATTCAGCCTTATTATTGCCGTTCTAACAAGGAAATTGAAGCAACAAGGAAAGATGGAATGGAATTTCAGTTTACTTCCTGTTTTGACCCCAACCCACCCCAGTCTCCCATGACTGGTTTAACTATTAAACTAAGAGTATCTGTTGCAAACCTGGGGGAGGGTAGAATAAATACACTGTCTTCACAACAGGTATATCATTGGACAGGAAATGACATCAATGGAGGTTGTATAAAAACCTTTGCCCCCTTAATTTTGTCTTTCATGTCTCAATAAAGTTACTTACACCCGAAAACAGGAATAGAAGGATTCAGAAGGGATCTGGAAGGTTTAGCCGCGAGTTTTAAGCTAGACACAGGTGAAATCGAGAGAGCAGTCAGGCAGCTGGTGGGGAAAGGACTGGGCAGCAGTTCGGGGACAGTGGATCCCAGGGGATGCTAATGCAGCAGTCCTGCCATGGGCAGGTGATGGGCCATATGCCGGGAAAATAACTGAGTTGTGTAATAATTTAAGGGAACAGTACCATCGGCATGCTGACTTCTCTAAAGTACATGAGTGTAAACAGGGAGACAGTGAAACCATCAGCCAATACTTACAAAGGCTGAAAGATGTATTTAATGCAAACAGTGGCATACCTGAGCCGCCCCTGGCGCTGGGAAATGATACTCCGTACCATCAACAGCTAAAGATAGCGTTCCTCAGTGGAATGAGACCAGAAATAAGCAGGACCATCAAAAAGACATTGGTGGGGTGGGGAACGGCATCACTAGCTGAAGTTAAAAGATATGCAATCCATCATGAGCAGAATAGTAGGTATGACCGAGCAAAAAAAGAACAGAAGGGGGCGGAGTATTTAATGGGGAAATAGCTGTCAGGAACCGAGACTCAGGAGAGATAAAGGCAGCAAACGAGACGATGATCACAATGAGATAAAGTGTTACAATTCCAAAAAAACAGGGCACTTTGCCAAGAACTGCAAAGCTCCCTGCAAACACTGTAACAAGACAGGCCATAATAATCGTGACTGCAAACAGAAGGGGAAGGGCAGGCATGATAATCGGGGTGGGAAGGGAGAAAATGACAATAGACGCCCACAGCCCGATTCAGAGGATGAGGAAGATGAGGCGTGGCTAGATCTAGAGGAAGGGGGAGTAGACTCTAGTGAAGAGGAGACCGAGGAACCCAATGATCCGAGTTGTGAAGTGTTTGAATTGGCTACTATTGATTTAGCACTTCAACAGGAACAAAAACCTTATTTGACCTGACAGTAATGGGGAAGTTTCTGTGTGATACTGGAGCTTGTCGGACAGCTATTTGTGCAGCTGACACACCCGAGGGAGTGAGAATTAATAGGGAGGAAATTATAGTACGGTCCGTCTTCGGACACCAATTTGTTGAAAGGCTATCAGCGCCAATAACTCTGAAACACGAACAATCCGGTGGTGAGGCAACGATACCGGTTTTGATTTCCAAATTGTGTCCAGTTAACTTATTAGGAAGGAATATAATGACTAAACTGAATGTGGCTATTACTCCAACTGAGAGAGGGACGAGAGCATACATAGTTAAAGATAACATGGTTGTCTGCGGGGAAGGGGAACCGTGTTACTGTTACTGGTAAAATGCATACCTATAGTATTAATGACCATTAGAGTAACGCCAGACAAAGATGGGTTATCCCCCTTTGAAAATGTTTTTGTGAGACCATATAGAATGTAGAGATAGGCAGACTAGAACAGGCGGACATAGAAGTTGAAGACACGTTAGCAGAACACATGAGGAGAATGTTCATTAACCAAACGCGTATGGCAAAGGTTCTGTGTCCCACAGGAGAGGTACAACGAGAAGCAAGGCACCAGATTCAGCCAGGAGACTGGGTGTGGGTCCAATCGTTAAAGAAGAAGGACTGGAAGCAGCCGCGTTGGGAAGGGCCATATCAGGTCCTGTTGGTAATGGCCTTTGCAGTGAGAATAGCTGAGAGGGTCACCTGGGTTCACATCACCCATTGCAAAAAGGTAAACCCTGCCAGACCTGACGAACAAACACAGAGTTAGGAGAGGAACCGAATGCCAATAAGGATCGGGGGTTAACTCCTTAACGAAGACTCCCTACCCTGTCCTATCCTTACTGTGGGAGTTCATAGAAGGTAAAGGTATGGGTTTCATGGCTATACTGATTGGTCTGGGCTGCATCATAGTTGGGGCCATATTCCTGATACATCCAGACACTCCTACCCAAGTAACATTAGGTAATGCCACAGAACCGCAGGAAAGTACCGTAATGCATGTTCAGAAAGGCGAGGTAGTTGTTGCAGAAGGAAAGGACGTCTCATTTGAGTTCTTTATAGACCAAGTAGGGGGTCTGGCCGGTTGGCAGGCTAAGGGTCTTACAACCTGATGATATGTCTGCATGACACCATGTGACTCCTGGGATCACGTTGTGGCTCATACGGAGCCTGCAGGATATGTAAACTTGAACACCCGTTAACGGGTCTAGGTGGACAGTTGTGAAGGCTGGGGGATACCTTGTGAGTGGGCAGTGTGATCCTAGGAAAGGGAAATATTGTTTGAAAGTATGAATCACCATAAAGAAGGTGCAGCAGATAGATTACGGCCTATGGTATTTAGGGTTTGACCAAAATGGAGTAGACACCGTAGTGCCCCTATAGGTGAAAAAGCAGCAGGTCGGGTCACAATCCACCCCTACCACTGGTAGTAAAGTAGTAAATTCCTCTGGAGAACAGGAAACAGAATCGCTCGATCCGAGAGGGTCGGTACAGAAACCCAGGACCTAAAGGAACTAGTGGAGGTGGAGACTGGGTTCCGGGATCCGAACCTATGGTTAGAATGGATGCAATACACGGCAAAAACCATGTCAAATGGAGAATGCTATGCATGTGGAACTGCTAAACCTAGACTGACGACGACTCCATTTCCATTAGATGGGAATAATTCTCCCGAGGGTCTGGCATGCATGGTGAAATTGTTCACCTCAGAGGCCAAACCTGGGGATGTCAGCTGTAATGATCTCCACTTTCTGTACCTAAATTGCCTCCATTCGAGGGGAGCGTACTATTGTTTCCAACGAGATAGGCAGAAACGATACTCCATGGGGAGGGTGAACCCCTGCTCCGTAACCTTGAATGTGACCACTGCTGATTCTATGAGGAATCAGTCGAGTATGTTGACGGTGGGACTCTTTGACTCTCTCCGCCAGGCAAGCGGACGTATGGTGGTTGTGTGGGGGTAACCGGTTATGGCCTGTACTCCCGAAGAATTGGACGGGCACTTGTGCCCTGACCCAGCTGGTAATGGCGTTCACACTCATCAGGCAGCAAGAGAACCCAGGAATTAATCTCCAGGGTAGAGTGAGAAGAGAGGTACCTTCTGGTTCGTTTAACACTTAACACTAATTTGCTCCAGGGGCTGACCCTGTAGGTAGGCCATCATTGAATAAGAATGTGTTCTTAACTGACTTGCCTAATTAAATAAAGGTTATATGAAAAATAATGTAAAATGTCTCATTCCTCCACAACACACGTTTTTACCCACGCACCACTACTGAGAACAGCGGAGTCCCTGCCCATCTTCCTAAAACATCTGAAACCCTACCTCTTTGAAGAGTAGGCCTATCTGAAATAACTCTCACAGCGCACCCAACGCCGTACCACCACAGCGTGACCTACAACATTGTGGTCAGGATGGGCGTTAAAAAGAGCCCTCCTCGAATCACCTTTAATAAGACAACAGATGTTTGTTTTTTTTATATATATTTAGATGAATACAAATATATGGCTCTGGTTGTTCCTATATCCATGTGAAAGATCACTAGAGTGTATTTTGTCTTGCTATGCTATGGCTTAACATCCACCATAATGTCCATCAGTAACAAAGACTATTGATTGTGTCCCTTTATCAAAATGCTATGGTTGAGTTGCTGTGTTTATTTTCTTATTTTCTTGGAATGATTTGTTTTCCCATTTCCTTCCTTCCTTCCTTCCTTCCTTCCTTCCTTCCTTCCTTCCTTCCTTCCTTCCTTCCTTCCTTCCTTCCTTCCTTCCTTCCTTCCTTAGACAGACAGACAGACAGACAGACAGACAGACAGACAGACAGACAGACAGACAGACAGACAGACAGACAGACAGACAGACAGACAGACAGACAGACAGACAGACAGACAGACAGACAGACAGACAGACAGACAGACAGACAGACAGACAGACAGACAGACAGACAGACAGATAGATAGATAGATAGATAGATAGATAGATAGATAGATAGATAGATAGATAGATAGATAGATAGATAGATAGATAGATAGATAGATAGATAGATAGATAGATAGACAGATAGATATTTTTAGATACATTTCTAAACAGGTTAAGAAAGGGTTCCATGAAGTAGAAATTAACATTTCTAATTTATTTAAAAGATATTATAGTGTTACTAATTTTTCACCAAGGAACAAACCAGTTGCCTTACCGTTTCATTTATTTTCCCTTTGAATAGACTGCCATCTTCTGACGTGCGCCTGAAATGCAATGGCCAAAGAGGTCTATAACAGCCATTTGAATTGATGAGGAACATTTCATGATCTCTTTTCTGTTATATATTGTTTGTTTGTGAAAGCCATCCTGTCTCTCATGACACGTTTTTACATGTCACTCATATATTAATGGTGAATCAAAATACATAACTGACTATTTTTATCCTAATTAACCCCTTTTTAGAAAGAAAAAGTATGTGAACCCTTTAGAATTACCTGGATTTCTGCATAAATAGGTCATTTAATTTGATCTGATCTTCATCTAAGCCACAACAATAGACAAACACAGTCTGCTTAAACTAATAACACACTAATTATTGCATTTTTATTGTCTATATTGAATACATCATTTAAACAATCACAGTGAAGATGGAAAAAGTATGTGAACCCCTAGGCTAATGACTTCTCCAAAAGCTAATTGGAGTCAGGAGTCAGTTATCCTGGAGTTCAATCAATGAGACGAGATTTTGGAATCCCCGAGCTGACAAGGTAAAAATCTGTCGTTCTGCCCCTGAACAAGGCAGTTAACCCACTGTTCCTAGGCCGTCATTGTAAATAAGAATTTGTTCTTAACTGACTTGCCTAGTAAAATAAAGGTTAAATTAAAAAAATAAAAAAAAATTGAGATGTTGGTTAGAGCTGCCCTGCCCTATAAAAAACACTCACAACATTTGAGTTTGCCATTCACAAGAAGCATTGCCTGATGTGAGCCATGCCTCAAACAAAAGAGATTTCAGAAGACCTAAGATTAAGAATTGTTGAGTTGCATAAAGCTGGAAAGGGTTACAAAAGTATCTCTAAAAGCCTTGATGTTCATCAGTCCACGATAAGACAAATTGTCTATAAACTGAGAAAGTTCAGCACTGTTGCTACTCTCCCTAGGAATGGCCGTCCTGCAAAGATGACAGCAAGAGCACAGCGCAGAATGATCAAGGAAGTTAAGAAGAACCCTAGAGTGTCAGCTAAAGACTTACAGAAATCTCTGGAACATGCTAACATCTCTTTTGACGAGTCTACGATACGTAAAACACTAAACAAGACTGGTGTTCACGGGAGGAAGTCACTCTACTAAAGCAGAGTTGTTAGGAAGGAACACACAAAAAAACAGCACACCAACATCAAAACCTCATCCCAACTGTAAAGTATGGTGGAGGGAGCATCATGGTTTGGGGCTGCTTTGCTGCCTCAGGGCCTCGACAGCTTGCCATCATCGACGGAAAAACGAGATCCTGTGACAGTGTGAGGACGGTGAGCACAAAAAGGAGGAGGTTGAACAACAAGAAAAAAAACGACTTTGAATAATATATTTAATAACAGCACTAGTCTGAGGTGCAGCTCAGAAACTATAATCCACACGCACAACACAGGGAGGGGAACATACAGCGGGTGAAATAAGTATTGAACACGTCACCATTTTTCTCAGTAAATATATTTCCAAAGCTGCTATTGACATGAAATGTTCACCAGATGTTGGTAACAACCCAAGAAACCAAAACAAATAAGTTCAGAAATTAATTTGTGTGTAATAATGTGAAATGACACAGGGAAAAAGTATTGAACACATGAAGAAAGGGAGGTTCAAAAAGGCATGGAAAGCCAAGACAACAGCTGAAAAATATCAGTAATTAAAAAGCAAATTAATATCAGCTGGTTCAGTCCCAACTGATGGCCTACAAAAAGGTCTCATTGCCAAGGTGTCACACAAGACACATCTCATGATGGGTAAAAGCAAAGAACTGTCTCAAGACCTTCGCAACCTAATTGTTGCAAAACATAATGATGGCATTGGTTATAGGCGCATTTCTAAGCTTCTGAATGTTCCAGTGAGCACTGTTGGGGCCATAATACGGAAGTGGAAAGACAATCATTTCACCATAAATTTGCCTCGACCAGGTGCTCCTCGCAAGATTTCTGACAGAGGAGTGAAAAGAATAATCAGAAGAGTTGTCCAAAAGCCAAGGACCACTTGTGGAGAGCTTCAAAAAGACCTGCAATTAGCAGGTACTGTTGTCTCAAAGAAAACAGTAAGTAATGCACTCCACGCCATGGCCTGTATGCACGCTCACCACGCAAGACTCCATTGCTGAAAAAAAAGCATGTTGAAGCTCGTTTAAAGTTTGCTGCACAACATTTGGAAAAGCCAGTGAAATACTGGGAGAATATAGTGTGGTCAGATGAGAGCAAAATTGAACTGTTTGGATGTCATAATACATGTTTGGAGGAGAAATGGCACTGCACATCACCCTAAAAACACCATACCAACAGTGAAGTTTGGAGGTGGGAACATCATGGTGTGGGGCTGCTTTTCAGCAAATGGTACTGGCAAACTTCACATAATTGAAGTAAGAATGAATGGGCAAATTTACAGAGACATTCTTGACAAAAATCTGCTGACATCTACCAGGATGATGAAGATGAAACGAGGGTGGACATTTCAGCAAGACAATGATCCCAAACACACAGCCAAGGAAACTCTCAATTGGTTTCAAAGAAAGAAAATAAAGCTGCTAGAATGGCCCAGCCAATCACCTGACTTAAATCCCGTTGAAAATCTATGGAAAGAACTGAAGATCAAGATTCATAGAAGAGGCCCACGGAACCTTCAAGATTTGAAGACTGTTTGTGTGAAAGAATGGGCCAAAATCACACCAGAGCAATGCATGCGACTAGTTTCTCCATACAGGAGGCGTCTTGAAGCTGTCATTACCAACAAAGGCTTTTGTACAAAGTATTAAATAAATATTAGTAAGTGTGTTCAATACTTTTTCCCTGTGTCATTTCACATTATTACACATAACTTAATTTCTGAACTTATTTGTTTTGGTTTCTTTGTATGTATGGATTACTTGTTACCAACATCTGGTGAAAATTTCATGTCAATAGCACCTTTGGAAATATATTTACTGAGAAAAATGGTGACGTGTTCAATACTTATTTCACCCGCTGTATATAGAGTGTGTAATGGGGTGACTGGAAGAGCAGGTGTGTGTGTGTGTGTGTGTGTGTGTGTGTGTGTGTGTGTGTGTGACTCAAAACACAGAAGTAAATCAACAACAGAATGGTTTCAACAGAAGAAAAGAAGCCTTCTGGAGTGGCCCAGTCAGAGTCCTGACCTCAACCCCATTGAGATTCTGTGGCATGACCTCAAGAGAGAGGTTCACACCAGACATCCCAAGAATATTGCTGAACTGAAACAGTTTTGTAAAGAGGAATGGTCCAAAATTCCTCCTGACCGTTGTGCAGGTCTGATCCGCAACTACAGAAAACGTTTGGATGAGGTTATTGCTGCCAAAGGAGGGTCAACTAGTTATTAAATCCAAGGGTTCACATACTTTTCCCACCCTGCACTGTGAATGTTTACACGGTGTGTTGAATAAAGACATGAAAACATATAATTGTTTGTGTGTTATTAGTTTAAGCAGACTGTTTGTCTATTGTTGTACATTTTATGACCAATTTATGCAGAAATCCAGGTTAATTCCAAAGGGTTCACATTCTCTTTCTTGCCACTGCATGATGATGTAATCCTCAGGTGCCGTGTTTTTAAGTTTATATCTTCTGAGCCATTAAGTTTATGTTCATAGTCTCATCTTGTATTATTTCTTATGTAGTTGAAGGAGGTTGTCAAGAAGGAACCTGCAAGTAAGCATTTTGTTGAAAGGTGTATAACATGTGTATCCTGTACATATGACTAATATTTATTTATTTTATTTAACCTTTATTTAACTAGGCAAGTCAGTTAAGAACAAATTCTTATTTACAATGACGGCCTAAAACGTAACTGGTGTGTGACTGTGTATTTGTGCCAGGGTTGGGGTCAATTCCTTTTCAGTCAATTCAGGAAGTAAACTGAAATTCCAATTCCACATAAAATGTATCTCATTGCCCTTCTATGACAAAAACATTTGAATTCAATCTGGAATTTGTTTACTTCATTAATTGACAGAATTGAAATGGAATTGACCCCAACCCTGATGTAGGAGGATTATCAATTATATTGCTCCCTTCTCTTTCTGGCGTCTGGGCGAGCTGATGTCTTCTTCTTCACTCCAGCTGGCTGCTCCCTTGCTCCTAATGTTGCCAGACGCCTTATCTGACGTGCTGACTGGCTTCTTCCTCTGTCGCTGCTGCTTCAATTTAGGCTTCTTGGTCTGGCTCAGTTCCTGATCGAGACTATCCCTCAGTCGCTTCCAGGAAAGGTATCCGGACACCTGACTGGCAGTGGCACTGGCCTCTACATGCTTCACAGCACTCAGACAGATCTGGATGCTGCAAGGCCTGCTGGGTCAGCGCAGGACACGACATAACCTTCTGAGTAAACCCTGGACAGCCAACCTTCCTCAGGATCATCTTGACTGCAGAGGGGTTTCTGGGGTCAGCACACAGGATGGACTCCCAGAGGACAGCAGTTCCAGCACGGTAAGCGGCTTTGACTTTGGAGTCGAGATGGAGTTGTGGTCGGGTTGTTCTCACCTGAGACCAGAGACGGAAACTGGTAGGCCACTGTCAGTATGGAGACTGAGTGGTGTCCTATGGTATCCTCAGCACACAGATCCAAGAAAATGTGTTTCTCTCAGAAGAGACTAATCCTATGGATACCTGAAAAATGTAAGTAGTATTTAGATTTTGCAATCTAGTTGAATTTACACGGTTTCTTAAAAACCCACTCCAGCCTCCCTAGCACCTCATTTATCAGCTGATTTACTTAACGAAAGGTGCATTTCAGTAGCTGATGCAGATCTCCTCATGACATGGCACAGGTGGGGGGGGGCCTTTCCTCTATTGTTCCAGCAATCAAGGGGAGATGCCGATGACATCAGAGTGCACCCATCAGACAGACCTTGAATAAAAGGGTTTTTCTTCTTCTGAAAAACACTATTTTGCTCAAGTGTGTGTACTTCATCCCTAAGTGTGTGTACTTCACCCCTAAGTGTGTGTACTTCACCCCTAAGTGTGTGTACTTTACTCCTAAGTGTGTGTACTTTACTCCTAAGTGTGTGTACTTTACCCCTAAGTGTGTGTACTTCACCCCTAAGTGTGTGTACTTTACCCCTAAGTGTGTGTACTTTACCCCTAAGTGTGTGTACTTCACCCCTAAGTGTGTGTACTTCACCCCTAAGTGTGTGTACTTCACCCCTAAGTGTGTGTACTTCACCCCTAAGTGTGTGTACTTCACCCCTAAGTGTGTGTACTTCACCCCTAAGTGTGTGTACTTTACCCCTAAGTGTGTGTACTTTACCCCTAAGTGTGTGTACTTCACCCCTAAGTGTGTGTACTTTACCCCTAAGTGTGTGTACTTTACCCCTAAGTGTGTGTACTTTACCCCTAAGTGTGTGTACTTCACCCCTAAATGTGTGTACTTCACCCCTAAGTGTGTGTACTTTACCCCTAAGTGTGTGTACTTCACCCCTAAGTGTGTGTACTTTACCCCTAAGTGTGTGTACTTTACCCCTAAGTGTGTGTACTTCACCCCTAAGTGTGTGTACTTCACCCCTAAGTGTGTGTACTTTACCCCTAAGTGTGTGTACTTTACCCCTAAGTGTGTGTACTTTACCCCTAAGTGTGTGTACTTTACCCCTAAGTGTGTGTACTTTACTGGATTTATTTTCAATGGGGAATGTAAAGAACAGCTGGAGTGGGTCTTTAATACATGGACATCTCGATTTGAAAAGCTCTAGGTAGATACTTTTTTAGAATGGTTGTCATAGGCCAACAGGCCAAACCAGTCCACTTTCTACTAATGTAGTTTATGAAAGTTCAATCAGGAAGGCTGGTCTAGATTGCACATTTTTGAAGTTGCTCCAAACGTCAGATTTCAAAGTTAAGGGTTAAGGTTTTGGATAAGGTCAAAACATTAAGTTCAGGCATTCATTCCAAATGGTTAAGTTAAGGGTTGTGTACCAATAATCCCATTGGTGTGTACCAATGGGATTAAACACGCAACCTTCAGATCCGGAGTCATGTGATTACACCCCTCCACCACCACCGTCCACAACACCCACAATGCCCTAGCAAAACCCAAGCCTACTTATAGCGTTCACTGTTGCCTCTAGTGAACGGTTTTAAAGGTGTTTGCCGTCATCCTCAGGACGTGGACAGAAGTCCAGAAGTGATCTTGAGCCTTATGTGGTGACTATGGGGAAAGCTGCAGGTAAAATTAAGGCATGTACAGTCGTGGCCAAAAGTTTTGAGAATGACACAAGTATTGGTCTCCACAAAGTTTGCTGCTTCAGTGTTCTTAGATGTTTATGTCAGTGGTTACTATGGTACACTGAAGTATAATTACAAGTATTCCATAAGTGTCAAAGGCTTTCATTGACAATGACATTCAGTTCATGCAAAGAGTCAATATTTGCAGTGTCAACCCTTCTTTTTCAAGACCTCTGCAATCCGCCCTGGCATGCTGTCAATTAACTTCTGGGCCACATCCTGACTGATGGCAGGTCATTCTTGCATAATCAATGCTTGGAGTTTGTCAGAAGTTGTGGGTTTTTGTTTGTCCACCCGCCTCTTGAGGATCGACCACAAGTTCTCAATGGGATTAAGGTCTGGGGAGTTTCCTGGCCATGGACCCAAAATGTCGATGTTTTGTTCCCCGAGCCACTTAGTTATCACTTTTGCCTTATGGCAAGGTGCTCCATCATGCTGGAAAAGGCACTGGTTGTCACCAAACTGTTCTTGGATGGTTGGGAGAAGTTGCTCTCGGAGGATGTGTTGGCACCATTCTTTATTCATGGCTGTGTTCTTAGGCAAAATTGTGAGTGAGCCCACTCCCTTGGCTGAGAAGCAACCCCACACATGATTGGTCTCAGGATGCTTTACTGTTGGCATGACACAGGACTGATGGTAGCGCTCACCTTGTCTTCTCCGGACAAGGTGTTTTCCAGATGGGCCAAACAATCAAAAAGGGGATTCATAAGAGAAAATGACTCTACCCCAGTCCTCAGCAGTCCAATCCCTGTACCTTTTGCAGAATATCAGTCGGTCCCTGATGTTTTTCCTGGAGAGAAGTGGCTTCTTTGCTGCCCTTCTTGACACAAGGCCATCCTCCAAAAGTCTTCGCCTCACTGTGCGTGCAGATGCACTCACACCTGCCTGCTGCCATTCCTGAGCAAGCTCTGCACTGGTGGTGCCCCGATCCCGCAGCTGAATCAACTTTAGGAGAGGGTCCTGGCGCTTGCTGGACTTTCTTGGGCGCCCTGACGCCTTCTTCACGACAATTGAACCTCTCTCCTTGAAGTTCTTGATGATCCGATAAATGGTTGATTTAGGTGCAATCTTACTAGCAGCAATATCCTTGCCTGTGAAGCCCTTTTTGTGCAAAGCAAAGATGACGGCACGTGTTTCCTTGCAGGTAACCATGGTTGACAGAGGAAGAACAATGATTTTGTCAGGCTCTGGCCATAGAGAAGCCTATTTGCTTCTCTATGTAGCTATGGTCAGATTCTGACAGTTGCTATTCTTTCTGTTTCTGTGTGGGTTTTGGGTTGGATCCCTAATTAGAGGCAGCTGCACCGCATTGTCTCTAATTAGAGATCCTATAAATGTTTGTATGTCCCACACTTTTGTGTGGGTCGTTATATCCAGGTCACGTTTAAAGTATCTGTGTTCTCATTTGTGGTTGTAGTTGTTATTTGTTTTGTATAGTTCTGACAAGTAAAGTTTATGTTAATAAAAAGAAATGTCGAACTATGATTGCGCTGCGCCTTGGTCTCTCTCAATACCCACTCGTGACAGATTTCAAGCACCACCCTCCTTTTAAAGCTTCCAGTCTGTTATTCTGACTCAATCAGCATGACAGTGATCTCCAGCTTTGTCCTCGTCAACACTCTCACCTGTGTTAACGAGACAATCACTGACATGATGACAGCTGGTCCTTTTGTGGCAGGGCTGAAATGCAGTGGAAATGTTTTTGTGGGATTAAGTTCATTTTCATGGCAAAGAGGGACTTTGCAATTAATTGCAATTCATCTGATCACTCTTCATGGCATTCTGGAGTATATGCAAATTGCCATCATCAACACTGAGGCAGCAAACTTTGCGGAGACCAATACTTGTGTCATTCTCAAAACTTTTGGCCACGACTATATTTCTAAACTGTGCAAATCCCAAATTAAAACGGTGCACACTTAAATAATGTTTCAGAACCATAGACAGTACTGCAATTTGAGGTACAAATAAAAGAAAGCTTATCGCTGATTTCAGCACCACGTACGCTGAACAGCGTTGCACCCATGCAACACTCCCAGCTCTTAACATTGACGATTATGGCAATACTGGTCAAGATCTCTGATACCTGCTAGTTAAACCAAGCTCTGATGTGCTACAATGGTATAGTCATGAGCGCAAGAAGGATCCTTTAAAATACCTTTGAATAAAATAAAATATCAACATTTCAACTGATACGAAATGGTGCATTTGGTAAGGATCATTATGATATAATTATATGACATTATAAGGGGGTCTTGAAGGTGAATTACAACATCATGCAGGCCTTTGTAACCTAGCATGTCGTAAACTCTTAAGATATGTTCTTGTTGACCATCTTTTATTTACAGCTCAATTGAAATGTCATAGAGAAGACTTGAAGCTCGTTGTTCTGTTTCAGAAATGCTGCTCTGCTTCTGACACAGCATGCTGAGTTGAACATACGTAACCTGCAAGGTCCACACAAGTCATTTCATGTCCCCACAAGCCATTCAAGGTCCCCACAAGCCTTCTAGGTCCTCCAGTGGCAATGAAAAGGGGCGAGAGTGGAATCAGATGGAGTCGTTGCGAAAGCTGGCCATTCCATGGGGCGGCAAGTAACTTTTAGGGCCTCCTCCTCACTGCTGGCTGCTCAGAACATGGTGGTCCAATACAAAAATCTTACATCCATTCAAGAAGTGTTGCCATTATCTCATCCAGTATCCACTGTTCTCACATTCCACATTCCAATGCACCATTATTGTCCATGAGCGAGAAAAATTACCTTCCTCAACTTTGTAAGCAACAAACCCTGTAGTCGTTTGTCTATCATTGTCAGTATTCTTCTCACAGTCAGGCACACATTTTGATATCATTAGTGATTATGCCTCATCTGTTTGGGAAAGGACTGGTTAATGGATTTGATTGCCACAACTGAAATTGCAGATAGAATCCATTGGATTACAGTTTTTTTTCAATCCCTTTGGTGCAATTTTCACAAGTACGTGGTACATTTTCACAACTCCAAACACAAAAATCAAAACAGATACTGTAATCAGAATGGCTCATGTTTTACAACAAACAAAGTCACTTGTTCACTGCGACAAATAACTCTTTCAATTTTGATACATATTCAATCTAAAGTATCTGCTTTTCATAAAATATTCACTTGACTTTGGATATGATTTTCTTGCAATTTGTTAAGAATACAATTATCTAT
>CM042394.1:1767500-1787500 GCA_023634145.1 Thymallus thymallus | reverse complement strand
ATTACAGATCATCGTTGTCTGAAGAGATCACTATGGCTGTCTGAAGGTTCTAAAGGTTCCACAGCATGAAGCCAAATTAATTTGGAGCGCTGGGATTTAGACTTCCACTGTTATTTCATTATCAAACCAAGACACAACAGACATGCTCCGAACCTTTAGTCTACACTACTGTATGAAGCATTGAAAAACATATTGTAAAAAAACACACATACAAAAACATGTAACTATTTATACAAAAAAATTCACAACACAAGGGATGGGAAAAGCAAGTAACAGTTAAAATAAATAAATACATAATGTCAATAATATGAGTAGTGATACAATGATATCGTTTGAGCAAAGACAGTGGTAGAAATGTGCCCCAAATCCGTAAAAAGAAAGTTAGGCTCGCTATGTTTTTTTCACCAACCACTACCTGGAAAAGCTCACGTTAAAGGATCCTAGCACTACTCGTAACGGACGTCTGACCAGAACCACAGCGGACACACAGTAGGTCAGACGTTGGGGCACCTGGGAGGAAACTTCTCACACCACACCAAGACCATCTCCTCGAAAGACTCGGGCCCACACCGAACAGGAAATGACATAGCATTTCTACCTCTGGTTCGTTGGCCATTGCTATGGGGGAAATGAATGGGGAAAGAATGGGGTTTTATGATAGTCGCTGAAAACAACACAGGCTTAGGATATCTTTAATGTTTTGTTCTGTGAGATACTATCAGTCAGTTTACATGACTTCTATGAATTATAAAGTATGTATGTGCTTTGTGTGCTTGTTTTGATTACATAACTGCTTAAAAATTCACCAAGTGACGTCAGCTGAGGAAGTATGTATCATAGAACGAAACATATAAGATCTCATAAGCCTGTGTTTTAGCACAACGAGCCGTGGTGGAATTAGCCTCCTTTAGTGCTACAAGAATACACCGGTACTATTGCTCTCTATTAAAAAAACAGCTAGCCATGCAAGCGGTTTTACTGCAAGTGGTTCTGGGAAGTTGAGTATTGCAACACTTACGTAAGAGATGCCATTCATCTTGCTGTATGGTTCTTGTCAGGTTGAGCGGGATGTTTCGAAGCCGAATCGGCTGAGAGAAATGGTACTTGACAGTTGTACATCGGTCCGCAATACCTGTGGTATTGGAGAGAATGGATTACTAATAAGCTCTACGTTTTAACATAACAACGTATGACTTTTGTTACGCAAAATATTTGCCCTACTGTATAAAAGTTTCATTTAATGTTTAATGTCATAACAGCTTTAGGTCAGCGATCGTTAACAAAAGCCTTTGCGTCATAAACCAGGCGTTGCATATTATACAGGGCATGCTTATAACAGTGTTATACAGTTGATGTGTCAGGTCGCATTGCAAAGGGCCATTTGTAATTATCTCAATTATTTTTTGAACCCTCATTAACTGCCTCAAACTGTGACATTTGAGAGCGCTCTTGTATTTCAATGCAGCGGCTAACTTGGTTTGAAAAGGGTAAAAACTGTGACATTTACTAGGCTCTGACGCAGCCTATGGCTTGGGTTGTCCAGTTCCCTTACATGCATGCATGGTAGGCCTAGGGCTACTGTAGAGCTGAGTTGGTATAGCAATCAACTATATGCAGGACAAATTCATTTAAACTAGGCTTATTTTAGGTTTTGACAGGTTTACCCAATGAGTGTATTTATAAGGTACCCTTTTTAAAGGGTTTATAATGCGTTTACGAATGATTAAAATAACTGTTATAAGCCGTTTGGAAAAGGTACCTTTACAAAGGCTACCTAGAAAGTGTTACCAAGTTACTTTTGCTGCTGTATGTATGTGAGCTACTGTAAAATGTGTCTTTCTCGTACTGGAGTACAGTAGTCGTATGTTGCCGGTCCTTATTTCCGGCTGAGCTCCCACAACTTGAATTGGTTGGACAAAATCTAGACAGCTTCCCATCGAATGAAGCTCTTTGAACACTTTTTCCAATTCAAAATCTTAACACACATTCAAAAGCTCTATCGTTAGGAATCATTGTAGGTCCACGTCTACTTAACGCCGTTACCATTTTCATACTCGGTAGAAACCGTGAAACATCATCAAGTGCATATTGAGCAGGCACTTTGAAGTGAACGCTCAACCCCTGTGTTTGATCTCTCGCTGTGAGTGTCAGGCATGTGAGAGTCAGGAGGTTGTGTGGTTATTTACAGTAGCCAACACTCCGTGCCTTTGCATAGATATGAGTGGCTCAGCTCACAGTCCCTGGCTGTGTCCTAAAAGGCATCCTATTTCCTATACACACTTAGAAAAAAGGGTTCTTAAAGGGTTCTTCGACTGTCCCCATAGGAGCACCCTTTTGGGTTCCAGGTAAAACCATCAACATTAAAACCAGTAGATGGTGATAGAGCTGACGTCATCCACGTATTCCTGTGCAAAACTTCCGATTTGCACATGAAGTATTTGAATTTTAAGCACGCTATATTGCTGAATGGGGCTGAATGACACCAAAATCAAGTTAAGGATCATAATGAAAGTGGCCATAACTAGCAAAGGATCATGGTTGATGTAGTTGTTTTCATCCTGCCTGAGAGAGTCAACCGGGAGCCTCCTTGCAGCCTGCCGGCCTGTGATTGGTCGGTGTCAGCACGTGGTCCTGTGTGACAACAAATGAAGTAGTCAGAATGGATCACTATGTAATGAAATATCTCGATTTGTAGCGAACTTTAAAATAATGAACTGTGGGGATCAAACGGCCGTCCCCCCCTTAAAAAAATTGTCCGTTCTGACGATGGTAACATAGGTTTTCTAGGGCAGACCAGGGCTTTTGGCGCCACTAGGTCGCTACGCATTAGCCAACCAGCTGAGCTTGTGACTCAAAACAAGTGCACTACAGGAAATAAGGTGCCATTTGCGATGCAGCCACTGAGTAAATAAGATGCTAATTGAGGCATTCTGCTGGCATTTAGGTCCAAGGTCTAAGAGACAACTCCTTTGGTATGAGGTTGAGTAGCCTTAGTCTACAATCTTCAAAAAAAAAGGTGCTAAGTAGAACCATACAGGGATCTTCGGTTTGTCCCCATAGGGGAACCCTTTTGTGGTCTCGGTAGAACCCTTAAGAGACGGTTCTAGGAAGAATCTTTAGATGATAAAATGGGTCTTGGCAGAACCCTTCACAGAGAGTTCTCGGTAGAACCATATACAGTTTGTTATACATAGAGGGTTCTAAATAGAATATAATCTAAAGGTTTTTCCTAGAACCGTCTATTAAGGGTTCTACCAAGAACCCTTTTATCTTCTGAGGGTTCTTCCCTCTAAGAACGGCTCCACCAGGCTAATTAGCTTTTAAAATAAAATTATTTATGGCAATACATTACATATATCATAAGGCCTTTCTTTGAGGGCCTAGTTATACCATAACACAGTGGTATTGGGAATCACCTGGTTTACAGGCCACATGAGGCCTGCAAGTCACATTATGCTGTCTTGCAAAGTTATGTGTAATTCCTTGGAATACAGCCAGAGTTAGGATATCCAACAAGTGGAATTGTTAATCACCTGCAACCTGCTTTCAGAATGACTGCCAAAGTAAGGAAGATTGAATACTGAGACTACTACAGTCATCTAAATTGAAACAATCATCTCAGTAATGGGTGCAATAAATAATTAGTTTAAGTATGTTATTTATCTCTGTGTAGAATACAATGTATCAACTGATCAATGTACAAAACACAGATATTACAGTAAATCAAACAATGCTGAAAATCCCTGCAATCGAGCAATATCATATACAGTATACAGGGCATTCGGAAAGTATTCAGACCCCTTCCCTTTTTCCACATTTTGTTACGTTACAACCTTATTCTAAAATGGATTACAATAATTGTTTGCCTCATCAATCTACACACAATACCGCATAATGACAAAGCGAAAACAGGAATTATTGCAAATGTATTAAAAATAAAAAACAGAAATACCTTATTTACATTAGTAATCAGACCCTTGGCCATGAGAGTCGAAATTGAGCTCAGGTGCATCATGTTTCCATTGATCATCCTTGAGATGTTTACCTGTGGTAAATTCAGTTGATTGGACATGATTTGGAAAGACACACACCTGCCTATATAAGGTTAACAGTGCATGTCAGAGCAAAAACCAAGCCATGGGGTCTAAGGAATTGTCTGTAGAGGTCCAAGACAGGATTGTGTCGAGGCACAGATCTGGGAAAGGGTACTAAAAATGTCTGCAGCATTGAAGGTCCCCAAGAACACAGTGAGAACACAACCAAGATTAAGCTCTTTGGCCTGAATACCAAGTGTCACATCTGGAGGAAACATGGCGCCATCCCTACGGTGAAGCATGGTGGTGGCAGCATCATGCTGTGTGGATGTGTTTCAGCGGCAGGAACTGAGAGACTAGTCAGGATCGAGGCAAAGATAAACAGAGCAAAGTACAGAGAGATCCTTGATGAAAATCTGCTACAGAGTGCTCAGGACCTCAGACTGGGGCGGAGGTTCACCTTCTAACAGGACAACGACCCTAAGCACACAGCCAAGACAAAGCAGGAGTGGCTTCGGGACAAGTCTCTGAATGTCCTTGTGTGGCCCAGAGACCGGACCTTAACCCGATCGCTGGAGAGACCTGAAAATAGCTGTGCAGCCACGCTTCCCATCCAACCTGACAGAGCTTGAGAGGATCTGCAGAATATAATGGGAGAAACTCCCCAAATACAGGTGTGCCAAGCTTGTAGCATCATACCCAAGAAGACTCACGGCTGTAATCGCGGCCAAATGTGCTTCAACAAAGTACTGAGTGAAGGGTCTGAATACTTATGTAAATGTAATATATCTTATTTTTTTTATATACATTTGCTAACATTTCTAAAAAACTGTTTTTGCTTTGTCATTATGGGGTATTGTGTGTAGATTGATGAGGGGAAAATAGTTTCCGAATGCACTGTATGGTTCTATGTAGAACCCTTCTTGCCTTCCAAAGAATCCTTCGTGCCTTCCAAAAAACCTTTCTTTCAAAAGGATGTTAAAGGTTTTAGGTCAAACCCTTCGCCTTACAAAGAACCCTTCTGATCAAAACGGTTCTCAGAAATCAAAAGGGTAGGTGTTGAAGGTCGAGGTCCTTCACATGACACCTCAGCTGTTTTAAATGCAAGGTGGCAAGTGGGTTTCTGTGACATTTAACCCCTGGCTTAATCAGGGCAACATTAATCTTGATGGACTGGACACTGTGGGGAAATGTTCTCCTTTCATCTCCATCAACTTTTTGAGTTTCAACCTTAAAAAGACTTTGTAGGGACCTTGAGCACATTTGGCATGAATTCATGAATTCACTGTATCAGTCTTAGAAGAAGGTTTATTGTGGCTTTTCCCTGAAGGAGAACCCTTTATGGTTGTAGGTAGAACACGTTCAATCAAATAAACCTTTTAGATCCCTTTTTTTCAATAGAGAAGGTTCTTAAGAACCCTGTAGGATTCCACGTTGAACCGTTTTCCCTGTAGAATAAAAAATGGCTTCTAAAGGTGTTTTACATGGAACCCAAAATGTTTTTTTAAAAATTGGAACTGTTTTTTTTCTAAGTGTAGTCAATCAACATTTAGGCTTTTGTAGCCCTATGGATTTGCTCTCTTGACGATTTGACAGGGATAACAACACAAACATTTCCAAGGCCTGTCTATAAAGATTACGGGGAAATTAGATGGAAATAAATGTGAAAAATGTTCCTTATAAACTAGCCTATTAATAACCTAAATCATTAGGCTATAATTTCCCAGCACCCTCATCATGATGCGACAATTAAACAAATCATAATAGCCTACTAAAGCAAGCCTTGGTACTGAGTTTGAAATAGTAATGAATGTCCCTGGAAATTAGTTAGGGCGTGTATAATCATGAGCCCTTGTGTACGAGCCCTCATAAACCTTGTTTTGACGCAATGCACGTATGCAGAATCATCACCACAGTTGGAGGCTGCCTCGATTAAAGGAATGCAAAACAGTCCTTGCCTATATGACGGATTATTGACAGCAAATTTGACAACAGTTTTTCTTTTCTCCCACTTTTTAGTGTGCACGTTAAAACTTACCCTTTGATATGAGTTTATCGATATCCCGGTCCATGCCTTGGAAGTAGCATTTTCTCCACAGTCCAGAATATGTGGAGAACAACGGACGCCCACATTCCGTCTCAAGAATCCCCATCCCCAGAATCGCCCTCCAGTTCTCAAGCAATTCCTCCTCTCTACTCCCGACGTGAATCGGCTTCATAAGCGCCACGTTCCGTTTGGAGTTGCCGTTGTCCACAAGAGGCAGGTGGTATATTGGCATCTCCCTGTTTTTCTGGTCGTTAGAATCCGACCCATACTTGTCGCAGTTCTCCTTATGCCTTCTGGTGTCTGTCTCGTACCAATGGTCGGTGAAGATAGCGGTGACCAGCAAGAGTAAAGAGACAACGCTCATGGACAAGCTCAGAGCCGTTGCAAGAGCTTGTTTCTCCATGGCTCGAACATCAGCGCTCGGCGCTATGCGCACAGTTTAGTCGGGTTGACAGTCGGACGCCCTTCTTCCAGCACCTGCTATTCCAGTTACTAAGCATTTTTATGCATCCTCTGACCTGCGAGCACCGTCCACGGTCGAGAGCGCATTGGCATTGGCTGCTTCCCACTAGCGCTTCCCACCCGCGGGGTGCTGAAATGGAAAATACAACAACACAGGTGGATCGGTAAGGTGTCCGCAAGCGTGCTGGGTGTGGGCTAAACTCCGCACTTGCTTCTCTGTAGTCGAGCTTACTAACTGCATAAGCCACACCACCCCTCTCGCTCTTTCCCTCTCCTCAGCACCTGGGCTTGATGTCGTGTCCTCTTCGTCCGTGACAGAGTCGGGTAAAACTGAAGGCTCCTCCTATTCGCATGGAGAGGAAAATGACCATCTCCCGTAGTCGACACACAGCGTGTGTGAGGAAATGTCAAGGTTGTCCTACTCTTTCACACAGTCAGTAATAAAGATGGGTGTGTCTATAAGAGAAAAAATGGTTTACTCCAAGGCTCCAAATGTAACTTAACTCGTCTCCTCATTTTGATGAAACATCAACACTACCAATACAACAAGTAACAAGTAACAGTTTGACCATTTGAATGTGTAAAAACTTAAATCTCTCTCTCTCTGTCTCTCAGATGCACACACACGTTTATCTATCTGCATACCCCTGAATGAAATAAATACTAAAAAGAAACCTTGAATCTCCTCTCTGAGTGTGGACCAGCTAAATAGTGTTGGCATTCTATGACATTTTGGTCGCAGTGGTCACACAAACTTTCAAGGAATGATGTGAGCCATTACTGCAGTAGTCTCTTACACACACACACACACACACACACACACACACACACACACACACACACACACACACACACACACACACACACACACACACACACACACACACACACACACACACACACACACACACACACACACACACACACACACACACACACACACACACACACACACACACACAACCAAATCATTGACTCAGATTCAAAATCCTATTTTCACTAACCCCTAAACCTAACCCTAACCCCAAACCCCTAATCCTAAACCAGACCCTAACTCCTAACCATAGCTCCTACCTTGGACAGGACTCCGGTCCCGGACTGGACACCAGCGGAGAGGGAAGCTCCGACCCTGGAGCTACCGGGCTGTGAACCGGCACTGGAGCGACCGGGTTAGGAACCGGTATAGGAGACACCAGGCTGGGAACCAGCATTAAAAACTCCTCCAAGGTCCCCCCTGAGTTGGGAAACATGAGCATATCGATTTGCTCCTCCGTCCGTTCCTCGTTGTTCTCCCCTGTCCATCGCCGCATGCTCTCTTCCGAAGCCCCTCCAAAGTATTGCGACCAGAACTCCTTCTCTTCCTTCTTCACTGCTTCCCATAGGAACTCCTCCTCCCTCAGGTGGTCCTGACTCTACAGAGGCTCCTCCACTCGCTCCTCTGACCCACACAAGTGTAGTAGCCCTGGACGTGCTGGAGACCTGGTGGGGGGTGCCGGCACAGGGCACGCCGGGCTGGGGACACGCGCTGTAGGCCTGGTGCGGGGAGTTCCGTCACAGTATAGAGCTGCTTGACACATGGTAACAACGTAACATGGTAGCAGCACAACATGGTGGCAGCACAAAACATGGTACAAATATTACTGGGCTCAAACAACAGCACAAAGGGCAAGAAAGTAGAGATGACAATACATCACACAAATCAGCCACAACTGTCAGTAAGAGTGTCCATGATTGAGTCTTTGAATGAAGAGATTGAGATAAAACTGTCCAGTTTGAGTGTTTGTTGCAGCTCGTTCCAGTCGCTAGCTGCAACGAACTGAATAGACGAGCGACCCAGGGATGTGTGTGCTTTGGGGACCTTTAATAGAATGTGACTGGCAGAACGGATGTTGTATGTGGAGGATGAGGGCAGCAGTAGATATCTCAGATAGGGGGGAGTGAGGCCTAAGAGGGTTTTATAAATAAGCATCAACCAGTGGGTCTTGTGACGGGTATACAGAGATGACCAGTTTACAGAGGAGTATAGAGTGCAGTGATGTGTCCTATCCTTATAGCATTGGTGACAAATCTGATGGCTGAATGGTAAAGAACATCTAGCCGCTTGAGAACACCCTTACCTGCCGATCTATAAATTATGTCTTTTGGGGGGGACTGGCGAAAGGTCCCACATTTTCCTTGTTTTACAATCCTGGATTTATGGTCCCCACAAGGATAGTGAAACCAAACGCACGCACGCACGCACGCACGCACGCACACACACACACACACACACACACACACACAATGGCCATATCAAAGTGAAATCAAGAACAGAGTTTATGAACTGTTTACTGTTGCACATTAAGCTTTCAGGGGACATATCCAAAATATCAGGATTTTCAACATCAGTCCCCAAACAAATAATCAATAGCCATTTCAGCATCATGCTATTGCAATTCTATTCTGTGACAGTATCAAAGTCTGAATTGAGCTCATGGTGATGAAGTAATTGCCACCAAGCGAGCATGGATTTGTGTGTGTTTATTTGGCTTGTTTGATCTGCGCCTTTGCCAGCTCTAGTAATGGGCCATTAAAATGGAGCCTGGATGTGTGCCTGGCATGACAAAAATGGCATAAATGAACATGTAAATGGTGATGTCAATGATTGCAATCTGTACTGGTGGAGTGGACATGGGAAAGAAATGGAGCAATTACATTGGCACATTTGCTAGGTTAACCAAATTGGTACAAATTACAGTAAATTAAGTAATTTGATCAAAAATAAGATTGCAGGGCATTGGAGAAGGTTACTTTCACATTGTGTGGGTCATTGTCTTTGTTGAATATATTTCTGTGCTGTGCATCCCTGTTTTCAGATTAGTGTAAGCCTAGGGAGTAGGGAGAGATGTTTTTCTGCATCCCTGTTTTCAGATTAGTGTAAACCTAGGGAGTAGGGAGAGATGTTTTTCTGCATCCCTGTTTTCAGATTAGTGTAAGCCTAGGGAGTAGGGAGAGATGTTTTTCTGCATCCCTGTTTTCAGATTAGTGTAAACCTAGGGAGTAGGGAGAGATGTTTTTCTGCATCCCTGTTTTCAGATTAGTGTAAGCCTAGGGAGTAGGGAGAGATGTTTTTCTGCATCCCTGTTTTCAGATTAGTGTAAACCTAGGGAGTAGGGAGAGATGTTTTTCTGCATCCCTGTTTTCAGATTAGTGTAAACCTAGGGAGTAGGGAGAGATGTTTTTCTGCATCTCTGTTTTCAGATTAGTGTAAACCTAGGGAGTAGGGAGAGATGTTTTTCTGCATCTCTGTTTTCAGATTAGTGTAAACCTAGGGAGTAGGGAGAGATGTTTTTCTGCATCTCTGTTTTCAGATTAGTGTAAACCTAGGGAGTAGGGAGAGATGTTTTTCTGCATCTCTGTTTTCAGATTAGTGTAAGCCTAGGGAGTAGGGAGAGATGTTTTTCTGCATCTCTGTTTTCAGATTAGTGTAAACCTAGGGAGTAGGGAGAGATGTTTTTCTGCATCCCTGTTTTCAGATTAGTGTAAACCTAGGGAGTAGGGAGAGATGTTTTTCTGCATCTCTGTTTTCAGATTAGTGTAAACCTAGGGAGTAGGGAGAGATGTTTTTCTGCATCTCTGTTTTCAGATTAGTGTAAACCTAGGGAGTAGGGAGAGATGTTTTTCTGCATCTCTGTTTTCAGATTAGTGTAAGCCTAGGGAGTAGGGAGAGATGTTTTTCTGCATCTCTGTTTTCAGATTAGTGTAAACCTAGGGAGTAGGGAGAGATGTTTTTCTGCATCTCTGTTTTCAGATTAGTGTAAGCCTAGGGAGTAGGGAGAGATGTTTTTCTGCATCCCTGTTTTCAGATTAGTGTAAACCTAGGGAGTAGGGAGAGATGTTTTTCTGCATCCCTGTTTTCAGATTAGTGTAAGCCTAGGGAGTAGGGAGAGATGTTTTTCTGCATCCCTGTTTTCAGATTAGTGTAAGCCTAGGGAGTAGGGAGAGATGTTTTTCTGCATCCCTGTTTTCAGATTAGTGTAAGCCTAGGGAGTAGGGAGAGATGTTTTTCTCTGGAGGATGTTACTCAGAGACAGGATTTAAAGGGATATTAACAATAAGAGTGATGTGTGATCCGGTCAAGTGTAATAACACATTGGTTTTGTATTAGTCATTTTGCCATCATTCAGTAATAAGGACTTTTTAATTGTACTGTACAATAATACATCCAATAAAATAGTAAGTTGTAAATAATACTTTCCAGCAGAAATGCTAAGTGATTCTGGTTCACCAAGGAATAGATTCTAATAAATGCACACATTATGATTGTTTGTATGTATTATTTTGTGTGCTTTCCAGTTTCACTGAAAAAGTAACACAATATATCAATATAGTAGCCTAATGCAACATATTATATATTATTCCATAATTACTTATTGGTATAATCAAACTCATAACATCGTTTTCCCAAGTTCATGATCTTAATTTCCCTAATTCTCAAATTATATTATATTCCACTCTATTGCAACTGTGGATATTTGTGAGAATGAGAAGAAAGGATCCAGCTGTAAACAAGTCGAGAATTACTGGGGCAAAGAGATTTCTGTAGACTACAAAAAAAAAACAGTCGAATCCTAAACTCTGGTTCCAGATCAGTTTAGCGTTTCTACCCCCCACCACAACGGTTGACAACTTGTGGACGCTAAACTGCTCCTAGATCGGTGGCCAGGGGCAGCATTTGACCGGAGACTCCAGGCCGCCAGCGACCCAGCCTCGTCGCCCGTTCCTTGCGTTCCTCTCTCTGGATAAAGCCAGCTGGCTGCGGCGCATGCGCAGTGCGCACAGGAGGCCATGTTAAAGTTAACAGCGAAGTCGGGCTGTGATTTTTTTTGTTTTGTTTTCTAACGACGTATGTTTACAGTGTATGTTTCTCGTTGTTGTGGTGTCGGTGTCCTAACAAGCATAACGACGGGATAAGGGAAACTGGGGACCTAAAATGGCTTCCACTTTCGACCTTTCAAGACGAAATCCGCAAGAGGATTTCGAGCTTATACAGAGAATTGGAAGCGGGACCTACGGAGACGTATACAAGGTTAAAAAAAAATGATTATTTTTTTAAAGCGATTGTCTTCTTTTTTTGGGAAACCATTGATATGCTACCGATACATACATTGTTATTAGTAACCTGACTACAATCAGGGAACTTGGAGTAGCCTCCAGGAATGTAGCCAGTCGGGCAACAACTCGTCAACACTGCTTGTTCAACTAGTATATCCAAGCTGTTTGCATGTTCACCAACTCGCTACATGTGATCCAATTCACAAAGCCTTGTAATACATTCATAAGCATCCCGGTAAAATTCCGCGAACGATATTGTTACAGTGTTGTCTAGCCCAATAACCGACTAAAGTAGCCCAACGTTACTCCTTATAGTCAAAGGACCTACAGTATGCGGTCTGTTTCTTCTTCTATGGTAAACTGGCGATCGTACAATGTTATTGTGCATCCATCCCGCCACCTAGTGTACGGGGTGTAAACAGGACCCCCCCCAAAAAAAAACTATGAATAAACTAAACTAAATCAAACAACTGTTCTGTTTAAAAAAAGAAAACAGATCTGATCGCTACACGGGCTCAAGGGGAACCTGGGAGGGTGGGTCTTCCGGCGCCAGTACCCCATGTAAAATCCTTAAGTCCCCCCAAACATTCTGCCGCAGCCACAATGTCCAGTTTCTCAGACTTCTTTGAGACTTGTGTGGTACAGTTTTTAACTGTGGCAATGAACGCCATAAAATCCACCTTTTTAACAGGGTATCTTTTGACTGGCAGCAAACATTTACAACAGGCATTGTAAATATGGTAGTAATTTACATTTACTACCATATCTTCACTAGCATCACTTGTTTTCTCAATGATTATATAATCGCCTCTGCATAGGAGGTTCGATTGTCCTCTCTAACTTTTGCTACCTCAATCTCCTTCACCGTTACAGGGCAGTCTGGGAACTCGGGATCATGATCCCCACCACAATTGCAACACCGCTGTCCTCCTACACATCGTTCTGTCCGTCTTTAAAATTCATACACTGCAAAGCTTTGGGGACGAAAGCGCTTACAGTGTATTTTACATAACCAAGCTTCACGTGCTTGGCATTTGCTCTTTATCAAAGAACAACAGGGCCGACAGGCTTTCTTGTTTTTCTCCATTCATCAAACGTGTCAGACGCCGGGCACCAACCACACCAGGAGTTCTCTTCAGGTATTCAACCTGAACATCCATCAGAAATACAATTAATCCAAATAAAACCACTCCTGGTCACTCTGACAGACTCTGACAGATTTTTACACCTCAAACAGGTCTTCCACATATGCATCCTTACTCAACAAATGCATCCCGACAAGAAGCGATTCATTATCATTCATACACGTAGCCTCCAGTTTTAGACATGTTCCTGTTTGTTCCAGTTTTTGATACTATTGTTGTCCATTCAGAACATTCGTCTTCACCAACTTTGCTTGACGCACTGCTTGATTCGACATCAGCAACCACTTCTGCCACCTGGCCCTCCTCCACATGTTCTGTTGAACCTTTTAGACCCCAGTATAATTCTAGAATGCTGCTGTAGATTACTGAGAATGTTCAAGATGAAGCACATTTCAAACAGACATAGAACAAATGACAGTTACAAGTTAACTTAGTTTTAAAAAGCACAACCTCTTCTTTAACACACTATAAATATGAAAGTATGTGGACACCCATTCAAATACGTGGATTTGGCTTTTTCAGCAACACCTGTTGCTGACAGGTACATAAAATCGAGCACATATCATTGCAATCTCCATAGACAAACATTGGCAGTAGAATGGCCTGTACTGAAGAGCTCAATGACATTCAACGTGGCACCGTCATAGGATGCCACCTTTCCAACAAGTCAGTTGGTCAAATTTCTGCCCTGCTAGAGCTGCCCCAGTCAACTGTAAGTGCTGTTATTGTGAAGTGGAAACATCTAGGAGCAACAACTGCTCAGCCGCGAAATGTGTTCTCTGGGGTGATTAATCACGCTTCACCATCTGGCAGGCTGACGGACAAATCTGGATTTGGCGGATGCCAGGAGAACGCTACCTGCCCCAGTGCAATCTGTACAGATTGGTGGAGGAATAATGGTGTGGGGCTGTTTTTCATGGTTCGGGCCCCTTAACGCTACAGCATACAATGACATTCTAGATGATTCTATGCTTCCAACTTTGTAGCAACAGTTTGGGGAAGGCTCTTTCCTGTTTCAGCATGACAGTGCACGAAGCCAGGTCCATACAGAAATGGTTTGTCGATCCGTGTGGAAGAACTTGACTGGCCTCAATCCCATCTAACACTTTTGGGATGAATTGTAATGCCAGCATTGTAATAGCACCTCAGTTGGTCAAGATGGTCAACTCCACCCATTTTCTTGTTGTAATCGATTACAAGCTCTGGAACAGATAGAAGGTTCTTACCACTTTAGTCCTGGTGTGTGACAGCGGCCTCCTCTTCCACACACACTCTCTCGCTCTCTCTCTCTCTCTCTCCTTCAATCATCTCTTCCTTTCTTGCCTGACAGACTAACTACAGAGTTCGCCAATGTTAGCTGATGAGTTACAAAGCTGGCACAGTTTCCAAATTGATTGCATAGTTATAAATAGGAAAAAACAAGCAACTTGTTGCTGGCTATGTAAACAAATATCCAACTCCTCATATGAGCTATGTGTAACATGACAAACCATAACCTAAGCCCAACAAATAAACACAGATTACTCTAGCCTTCATTTCGGTGGCTAGTTGTCTGTATGACAGCTGAAGTTGATGCTTCATGAGAACAGGCCAAATTTACCGCTACAGTCTGAGGTCCTGAGAGATCTGGAGCAGGTTCTCGTCAAGGATCTCTCTGTACTTTGCTCCGTTTATCTTTGCCTCGATCCTGACTAGTCTCCCAGTCCCTGCCACTGAAAAAATCCACACAGCATGATGCTGCCACCACCATGCTTCACTGTAGGGATGGTGCCAGGTTTCTTCCAGACGTGATGCTTGGCATTCAGGCCAAAGAGCTTAATCTTGGTTTCATCAGACCAGAGAAACTTGTTTCTCATAGTCATAGAGTTTGTATATGCTTTTTGGCAAATTCCAAGCAGGCTTTCATGTGCCTTTTGCTGAGGAGTGGCTTCAGTCTGGCCACTACCATAAAGGCCTGATTGGGTTCTTGGTCACCTCCTTGACCAAGGCCTTTCTCCCCCGATTGCTCAGTTTGGCCAGGCGGCCAGCTCTAGGAAGAGTCTTGGTGGTTCCAGACTTCTTCCAAATAAGAATGATGGAGGCCACTGTTCTTGGGGACCTTCAATGCTGCAGATATGTTTTGGTACCCTTCCCCAGATCTGTGCCTCGACACAATCCTGTCTTGCAGCTCTACGGACAATTTCTATTCGACCTCATGGCTTGGTTTTTGCTCTGACATGCACTGCCAACTGTGGGACCTTATATAGACAGGTGTGTGCCACTACAAATCATGAATGTGTTTTGCTTTCTTGACTATAGATTGATGAGGAGAACATGTAATTAATCAATTTTAGAATAAGGCTGTAACGTAACAAAGTGGAAAAAGTCAAGGGGTCTGATTACTTTCCGAATGCTCTTTATATCTGCCGTTTACTTATTTCACTCACCTAGGCATCAGCGCTTTTCAAAGTGCAAGGACGTGTGTGAATCCGTACCACCAACCAACATAGATAGAGCCTCTTTCACAGTGAAAGGTCGTGTCTGCTTCGGCACTGTTATTTTGAGTAATGAAGTTTAAAAAAAAAAAAAAAACGTTTGAAAAGTCAAACGACAGCAACCCTGTTTCTGGTTGATGACAACAGCCATGCGAATGTGACAACTGGTTGTTAGCAAGTTAATATATATTTATATATTTATTGATTTCTTGCTGATATAAAAGATAAGTAACTGAGAGTCATGATCAAGGGCAATGCTCTCCCGTTATATGGACAGGAAAAGTAGTCTACAGATGATGACTTTAGTTTTCCTGTTGTTACATTCACAGTAGCCTATTTTTAACACATTTCCTTTTCAGACCCAAGAAAAATGCTGGCTTAAACGGGTTAAGGGTTTCTCACTTTTAACTTATTATGTGAATGTTTTGAAATGCACTGCTACATTTTTCTGTGTAATCCTTGACTAAGCTTGATTATTTAAATGACAGTTTTTTTTTCTACCCCTTATAAAAGGTGCATAGATGACTGTTCATATAATGAGTTTCTATGCATACTTCAACGTTGGGATTCAACCCACTGGTCGATCTTTTCAATCTGAAGGCTTTAGCTTACGAGCACCAGAGTGGGCAGAGTTAGGCCAGAAGATTAGCTGCTACACCAACATTACACGAGTGGCATCTTAGGCCCTCCAACAGAGAATCCCTTTCTAAGTAATGTGGTCCATATCCGAAGCCAGCTGTGTGGGTTTCACTTTAAGTAATCTACAGAACACGTTAAACAGGCCCTCAAGATTTACTTAGTTCAATCCCTTAAACAATGGGTTTCTTACTTTCGTTCATGAAATACTTAGGTAAATACCTGTTAATAATTGGGGCTAACATGGGTAATTCTGTCAAGACAGTTGGCGCAAGGTTATTAACAAGCACTTATAATAATATACTAACTTATTTTTATCATCAGTGCCCACAGTGTCCCTAAATAAGAGTGATAAGGGAGATTTCCTTTGCCATAATGAATATAGTTTTTTAGGGGGTAACAAAGTAAATCCCCGAAAGAGAAACTACACATCAAAGATCTTGTGCAGTTCCTTTTCCACACTCTCTGTTGAAATAGGCCTAATTATCTGCAGTATCCATTAGTGCCAAGTTAGGGACTACTTATTTAGTGAAAGGAAGTCTTACTCAAAGGCACAGGAAAGGGAAGCAGTAGGATGAAAGCCCTTGTCATGTGACCTAACACTGAAAAACAAAGAAACAATTAGGCTATATACATACTGTCTCTTGTGCTCAACACAACTCATTGTCTTTGGGCCGTATACAAGGCTTCCTACCTTATCCATTATAATATACCTGACTTTTTTCCCTGTTTCGCCCCTCAAACTACAGTGGGTTCAGCAAGTTTTGACACCATTGATAAAGATGAGCAAAGTGACTGTATCCTGGGTCCTGTGGCCCTTGTTAAGGTCTTTACCCATTACCAGGACATTTTAGACAAAACCCTGGTTGCTGAAACTTGTCCGCAAGTGGATTTTCCAGCAAGACAAAAACCCCAAGCACACATCAAAATCCACAAAGAAATGACCATCTCAGTCTCAGGACTTGAAAACCTGTTAATAATTTTGACCCCTACCTTTTTTGAGAAAAAACAATATTACTTGTTAAACAAAATCTCTTTCTCTGAGCAATTGTATTACTATAAAATAATATAATTTCCCCCTTTTTTGTTGCATACAATATAGCTCAGTATTTTAATTATTTATTTTATACAGTCATTTTTGCTCATTTTTATGATCAATCATTTCGGATCCCACTGTATGTCTAAAAGTGCAAACTGGGTTCATCACTTTATTTTATTGTAAATGTATCCACAAAACCCAGTTGACAGAAAGTTTTGAAAACTTGCTATTCCAAATGCAGAAATAATGAAAGCCAAAATTGTTTGTTTTATTTATGTTTTCTTTGCCAATTTCATAGCTGCTGGGTTGTTTTCAGTCATCTCAGTCATCTCCATCATCTCTGCAAGTGAGAACATTTGCTCACATGGGAATGTACCATACCTGCAGTATATGCATTCACATTCCAGAAAGCACTTGCATGAATGCAATCCCAAGACTATTATGGAGGCCCGTGGAGGCTTTGTAACGGTGATTTACCTAGCTGCAACGTGACAGCCTATTACGCTCCAGGGAAACATTTCCCGTAGGTACAGATCTAGGATCAGCTGCCCATCACCCAATCCTAACCTTAACCATTAGTGGGGGAAATGCTAAACTGACCCAAGATCAGTGTCTAGGGTTAACTTCACCCTACTCCTTGTGGCTGCATTTGGCTCCATAAGATTCCTCATCGTCTATCATCCAGGACTTTAAGATAACATTTTTGCATGTGAAAGAATGCTAACGAAATGTCTGAGCTCCTCCAATGTTTCTCTGTGAGTAGGAGGACTTGGCTTTTCCAGACAGTGAACAACTTGGTAACACCACTTCACTTGAAGTGTGTCATACTGAATGGTGTCATAAATGTTTGTCTTGTATTGTTTTATTTAGATAGCCTTGTTCTGTTCAATGTCCTCTATGTCAAATAACTCAATTTGACATAGCAGATAGAACCTTCTAGTCCCAAGCTCTCGCTTTGTCATTCTTATGACTATATCATGAAGGCCTTATTGTAATGGACACTGTTATTGTAATGGACACTGTTATTGTAATAGACACTGTTATTGTAATGGACACTGTTATTGTAATGGACACTGTTATTGTAATGGACACTGTTATTGTAATAGACACTGTTATTGTAATGGATACTGTTATTGTAATGGATACTGTTATTGTAATGGACACTGTTATTGTAATGGACACTGTTATTGTAATGGACACTGTTATTGTAATGGACACTGTTATTGTAATGGATACTGTTATTGTAATGGACACTGTTATTGTAATGGACACTGTTATTGTAATGGACACTGTTATTGTAATGGACACTGTTATTGTAATGGATACTGTTATTGTAATGGACACTGTTATTGTAATGGACACTGTTATTGTAATGGACACCACAGCAGTTGTTTGCTAACAAATGGCTTATACTTAGAGCTAGGGCTGGGCGACATGGCCAAAATATTATATCACAGTATTTTTCCAATTTTGGACGGTATTTAATATTTTAATATTAATATTAACAGTTCTTAATTTGCTTTATGAGTAGTGTGTGACCTGAAGGTTGCACCACATACGTTCTAAGGGATTTCAATGGGTCTTTCTCCATTCTGATTGGTTTATACTATTCAATTAAATTCCCTGCATTTCCACACATCTCTGCATTTCCTGCAATAATTTGAGATAATTTACACCCTGCCACGTAGAGCTGCACCATATGGACAAAACAAACTAGGCCTTATTTTTAACCAAATGTTGAAATTGTGATTTAACTTGCGATTTAGATCAAAATACTGTTGTAAATATAAATGCATCATGCAACTATTTCAAAGATTTGACTGAGTTACAGTTCATTAAAGGAAATCAGTCAATTCAAATAAATTCATTAGGCCCTAATCTATGGATTTCACGTGACTGGGAATACAGATAATCATCTGTTGGTCAGATGCACATCTCCTTGTCATAGAGTTGATCAGGCTGTTGATTGTGGCCTGTAGAATGTTGTCCCACTCTTCTTCAATGGCTGTGCGAAGTTGCTGGATATTGGCGCGAACTGGAAAACGCTAACGTACATGTCGATCCAGAGCATCCCAAACATGCTCAATGGGTGACATGTCTGATGAGTATGCAGACTATGGAAGAACTAGGACTTTTTCAGCTTCCAGGAATTGTGTACAGATCCTTGCGACATGGGGCCGTGAATTATCATGCTGAAACATGAGGTGATGGCGGCGGATGAATGGCGCGACAATGGGCCTCAGGATCTCGTCACGGTGTCTCTGTGTATTCAAATTGCCATCAATAAAATGCAATTGTGTTCGTTGTCCGTAGCTTATGATAGATAGATAGATAGATAGATAGGTACTTTATTGATCCCCCGGGGGGGAAATTTCATTGTCAAGCAGCTACAACAAAACACAGGGCAGGTGCAAAATGCCACAACGAAAGTACACAAAAGACAGATACACGGTACATGATACATAGAGCGGCAGTATGAGAAAGTACAGAAATACAAGATATCTGGAGTGCAAAAAAAAAGCTATAAAAAGACATTGTATAGTATGAGTGGTTGGCTGAATATGTACACTATACATTGGTGGATGTTGGATGGTTAACTATACTATACAGGTCAATGGCAGAGAAATACTTCAGTAGCTAAAAATGTGTATGATATGAGCGAGGGTAATAATAGTTTACTTAATAGACAGACTGGGTAAATGAACAGGTAAGTGAAAATGTTGCATGGTTAAATTAGCTGTACAGGTAAGTATACAGTTATATTTACAGATAAGTGAATACTTGCATGGTTACACAAACTGTACAGGTAAATGACAGGAAGAGATACTTTAATAGCTAAATGTGTGTATGATATAATTTGGGGTAATAATAGTAATTCCCTTAAAATACAGTCCTTAGTGCCTGCCCATACCATAACCCCACCGCCACCATGGGGCACTCTGCTCGCCCACACGACACCATACATGCTGTCTGCCATCTGCCTGGTAAAGTTGAAACTGGGATTAATCTGTGAAGAGCACACTTCTCCAGTGTGCCAGTGGCCATCGAAGCTGAGAATTTGCCCACTTA